>JARYHS010013631.1:57132287-57212598 GCA_031002005.1 Vandiemenella viatica | reverse complement strand
TTATTAGGTACACAGATAAAAACTAAAGGTTCTTTCTGATTATAGGATGGGGTCAGAATTGCTGTTGAAGGCTTGAAGTGTGAATATCTTGGCATAGCATTTGATAATAAACTAAACTGGGCAGAGCAGATGGTAGGGAAAGGTTACAAAACCCTTCATTTACTTGTTGGGTTACGAATCTTTGGTCGGACCATTGTTTTACAACGGTGGTTTATTTTGGGACCCACATTTTGGGTATCAAATACAGGAATTTTGGGGCGTGCAAAGAAGAGCAGCTAGATTTTTTTGTGTAAATTATCGCATGATCCAGTTAGTAACTGATAAAGGAGGATTGGGAGTCACTGGAAGACAAAAGGAGGGTGAAGAGAGTTTGAGTGTACAAGACATACCTTAGGGATGACTTTTTTCCCCTCGTCGACGGCTAAGGTCATTAGAGGTGGGCTGGAACTGGGGACAAGGAACGGGAAGGAATTCGGCCATGGCATTTTTGAAGGAAGCATCTCGGCATTCGCCTGGTGTGATTGGGGGAAACCATGGAAAACCCAAATCTGGATGCCCGGATGGGGATTCGAACCAATGTCCTCCCGAATGCGAGGCCAGAACGCTAACCGTTCACCCACCACGCTTGGTGTTAGTGATGGGGCTTTGAGGGATATTGTTAGAAGAATTAGGAATAATGCATGAAAGGGAAAAGATGACCATGACCACAAGTTTTTCTTGCATCAAAGCACCAAAAAAACCGCTTATCCTGGGAAGTTGTGGTCTGATTGTTCGCACAGAGAATTTGATTTTATTTGGCTTTAGTCACAGACTAATTTAGTCATTTACATTGTTATCTTCTTCTAAAAATTCATGTCTTTCGGCTTGCTAGTTACTGTATCTCAACATGAAATGGTATATGTCCTCTGTTTCTGCACAGGACGCACACATTGGGCAGTCGATTTGTTTCATAATGAATTAATTGCCGTTTAACAAAGCGTGACCGGCTGTCAGTCTGATCATGCAGGTAATCTTCTTTCTGATGACGTCCATACGATTGTACCATGGTTTATCCCTGATTATATTCATTAATGCCCGGTACCATCTGTCCACCTCCTGTCTATCCTCCCGCCACATTTTTTCCCATTCTGTCTTAACGCAGGAAGAAATTATGTCCTTATAATCAGCAAATAGGACTGGGATGTGTTCCTTATCTTTTGAATTAATTTTTTTCCTTGCCCACTATGCCGACATGACTAGGTACTTATTGCAGTTTGACTTCTATTCCTTTGGCTCCACTGTTTCATAATTCTTTAGCGACTTCGTACGTCAGGTAATTCTTGCACTTCCTCTTTGGTATCCTTAAAACTGCTTGGAGAGGAGCTTTGGGTCTGTACATATGACTGTTTGGTTTGACCAGATTATTGTATGTATTCTAGTGCCTTTAATATTGCATAAACTCCGTGGAGAAGGTTGAAAACTGGGCAGGTACCTTAAATGCCTGTTATACTTTGTACTCCGGGTCTAAATATGCCGCAGAGCTGTATTGACATCTTGACCTTGATTCGTCGGTGTACACTTTTCTCTAGCCTTTCCTCGTTTCATTCAAGGTTATTTACGAATTTTATTTGAGTTCTTCTGGACAGTGATTTTTCTTTCCTATGAGTTCGTTCGTGAAGGTAGTATATATGCATTTGGAGAAGTTGGATCTTTACCAGATTTCATGTTTTGCCACATATTACTTATCTCTAAATGTATTCTACTAAGGTAAGTGTATTATGTTGATACATTTTTTTTTTTTTTTTTGGCTCGTGGGCCAGGATCTGCACTTTCTTATTAGGGGATGAAGTCTATAGAGCACGCTTTGGTTCAGAATTGGATTCCTGTCTTCTTTCTTCTGAGTTGGAGTGGTGGTTTTGCTATTTCCACCTCCATAACTCGGGGGGGGTTATTTTAAGAAAACCACCTACCACACGCAGGGTCGCAGCTTGAATGCGGTCTATTTTAGCCAAGCTTGACTTCGAAGTAGATTGATATAGGAAGCCCCACACTCTATTCTGCTTCTTAATACATTTCGATAGACGCTGCCAAGTATTCTGGGTATTGTATCAGGCTTCGTAATTTTAGAACACAATGATGAGGACAATACAAGATGAACACCACCCACGCCCTAAGTCGGACTCGAAACGACGACCCTTACAATGCGAGACCAGATTGCTATATTCTGTTTACTCTCAACTGGCGGCTCAAGGTGACAATTCCCTGGCCTCGTTCCTCACCTCTCCATCCCCTCCTTTCCTACCTTATCGAGTTGGCTGCTGTGTCAAAGTATGCTTGTGACAAATTTCCCCTTGCGAGTAGGGGTAAAGGCAGCGGAGTGGGGATGGAGCAGACTGACCTTGATCCGCCTCTGTTAACTGAACGAGCTATAGCCCCTACACTGCCAGGGCCGGCAATACAGATTTTAGCTTGCTGTGGTACTGACCTGTGTTTAGGAAGGGGTATCTGGCGCAGTGGCACGGCTCCTCGTCGTCCTCCTCCTCCTCCTCGTCGTCCGGCGAGCGCTCTGAGCCGTAGCCCTGGTCCAGCCCGTTGCTGCCGTCGTTGCAGTCGAGGTGGTTGGGCAGGGATCCGCAGAGTGCGGCGCGCTCCTTACACAGCTTGCTGGCCCTGGGCCTGGAGGTGGAGGAAGCCGCGACTCGGGGCAGCGAGCCGGAGCTGTGCGCCCTGCGGCCCGCTAGGCCTCCCCCGCCGCCCCCGCCTGGCTGACGGCTCGCGCTCGAGCCCATAGGGACCTCCGGCTCTACATCGCTGCCGCCGCAACCTGCACACAAAGTAGTCGAACATTATATATTGCTCTACACTCAACGCCTTAATTGTTACAGAAATTAGGGCTTTATGACTTGTCGACGTCGTGACTGTAGTGTGAACGAGGAGCAGCGACGCGATAGTAAAATTATTACTATTCCCAGCTACAGATTTAAAAACTGCTAGTGTAAGCCTGTGACAGTATTTTGGGTATGGTCACGAGTCTAAAATAGTTAAGTTTTTTATGGTGAAAGGAAATGACAGGTTTACCTGATATGGCTGAAATGCGAAGTTGACCTCTGTTTCACCCTAAGGGTTCCCTCTGCAAAATTTGCATAAAATCTCTTGAGTTTCAAAGGATTTAGAAGTAATAATATAAGTATTAAACACGGACAAAGACGATATAACTAAATACCTAAACTTGACAAAGTAAATAATGTAGTGACCAGAAAAATTGAACTCGCACCCAACGTTAAAAGCAAAGAAAAAGTTGTTTTAAAAAATCACTCACTTTTTAGTTTAAAATCAATTATGATGTAACTCCTGTCTGATGTCCGATATAAATAGGTACAGTACATACTTAATGACCGCCAAGCAGCGAGACAGTACCAATTTTAAAATGACAACGACAGAAGGACTCATTGATCGTAAAAGGGAACGTCCATAAACTACGTGGCTCTGTCGAGGGGAGGTGTGGGGTTTGCTAGAAAGATACACTGGAGGGGGGGGGGGGGGAGGTTGAGGCGCGGGATATTTCAAGCCAGCCACGTAGCTTTCCATTCATATTATTTGCCACAGCTAAAATGAGGTACACAACACACAACAGTGTGTAAATATTTATTTCCGTCATTTCATTATTTCCGTATGTAATTCACGATAGTCTGGCAAGAGAAAACAGCACAAAATGTCTTCTGACATCAATAGGGAATAAGGCTACGTGCTACGTGGAGGAGGGGGAGGAGATAAAGGCAAAACCCACGTTGGGCTACTTAGGCAGGAGGGCGGTTCACAGGAGGCCAAAATGGAGCTACGTATTTTATGGGAAATCACAAAGTACAGTTTATTTTTACTTATTACCTCATTTTTTTAAATTTTTTTTTTGAAAGGATGAAATGCTACGAAAAACAAACTTAATGAATGTATTGTAGCAGTTCATTTCATTATAGTTGCTTAGGTATTAAACTAAGCACTTAACCTCGAATTTCTAGTAATATCTTTGGTTGATTTAATTTACGGACGAAGCAGTTAATCACTTAAACTTGAATTTCTAGTAATATCTTTGGTTGATTTAATTTGCGGACGAAGACCGGTGCGTGATGTCAGAGTTCTCCAACCAACAGATATAGAGATGAGTGAGCTTACGAAATTATAGTACAGCTAGATTTTGAGTGAGAATTAGGATTTCTTTAGTAGACGTTTACGTTATATAAAACATATAGATAGATTAGTTTGTGGTAATTTTGACTGGCCAGTTTATACAAGGTTGATTGTGGACTTTGAAGCTGTTTTAGGATCTTTTAAAAAAAGGAAAGAGAGAAAAAAGAGAGTTTGCTGATAATAATTAAACTAGGTTTGGGAAAACAGTGATGCTTCAGATTTATTAGTGAAAATAACCGAATCGTTCCTAGTTTGCACGGTACATGAGGGTTTTTGTCGCCTTTTCTATAATCAAGACGAAGTAAAATTTTTCACGGTCAGAAAAGTACGTTCTATTTTCTTTATAAACTTTGCATAAATGCTGTATTGTGTGTGAATGTATGGTTTGAAAAAAATAATAAAAAAAAACCGCTTTGTAAGTCTACCGAAAAAAGCCTTTAATCTTGAAAGAAAGAAGTCCGATTAAGTTATAAACATGTAAGTAGTTGGTGTATTGCAGCAGAGAGTCGTAAAATAAACTCAGTGATGTGAATAAAAACTTTTTCTATCTCCTATTTCAGTAGATCGCTGAATTGTTTCCAGAAAAGCAACTTTTGTTTCACTCACCGGGCATTTCCTCCCTATTACCAGAGGTAGCGACAAAATCTGAGGTAAAGAACCATCTATGCGTAAGATCGAAATACAGCAAGGAACTTCCATTCCACAAGCCGGGAGGAATTTCACTACAGTTTTTTGAACGAATCATCCCGGCATTCACACGAACTGATTTCGGGAGCCATGGAATATTCAAATCCTAATCACATCCGGGAGATTAAAATTACCGCTCAAACTCATTCCTCAAGATGATTGACGAGTGCAATGTTGGTAGGTTGCTCGTGTTATGTAAAAGAATGAAAGAGTGACGCCAGGGGCAACAACAGGTTTAAAGTTCCAGTATTATGAAAGAGTCATTGCCAGCAGGTCCACAACAATTGGGGAGATAGTTCTGGGACTGTTAACAAAGCCTTTGATACGCTGGCTGTTGATTAGGAACGCGTTCAGTACCACGTACATATACTTCTGCTAGAGTATACCTACGGTAAAAATTTGTTTTCCTGAAGTTTTTCTTTCTACGCCCTCCTTCCATCAAAGGAAAGTTCCAGCACATACCCCCTCTACCACAGTTTTATTATTAAAAACATAAATGCCTACTTCTCAGAGAAACTACTAAGTAGTGTGATACGATAATATAGGTTTAAAACTCCACGAGGCTGTGAAGGAGACATAGTACCTTCGACAGTGTAGAGCTAGGATATCGTCCCATGAGAACTTTCGATTGTGAAGAGCTGGGTTATCGTCCACAAGGGCTGCGAAGCTACTCTGCACCCTTCTCCTGCACAGATCTACCGCAACACCCACACATTTGCTCCGGTTTTGTACTCGGCGCAAATAGAAAGAATCGATTTTCGATTCTTCTCCGGTTATGTGTACAGGTCCAAATACCTGTGAAGTTTTGTGGCATACACGTTCCGCAGTTTGCCAGCACAGGTAAACCTCTCACGTGTACCATGGAGTGTGTGGCTGCCTTTAAACGGTATTGGCGCTGCTAGGTCTCCAGAGATTCATGGACACCTGAGGATCGCCCAGTTCCTTGCTACCGAACCACATGAATTAAAGGAAAAGTTGAGCTTTGTTTATAATATACTCTACTCCAAGCTTCTCGAGCCACGTACCGAGTGTGGTGGGTGAACGGTTAACGTTCTGGGGTTCGAATCTTCGTCCCGGCATCCAAATTTGGGTCTTCCATGGTTTCCACAAATCACTCCAGACGAATGCCGGAATTCTTCCTTCAAAAGGTTATTCCCGAATTCCTTCCCGTTCCTTGCCCCCCCTCCCCAAAAAAAAGAAGAAGAAGAAGTTGCAAAGGTTTTGTGCAACTCACATATAGGTATTGCTCAAGGGTTTCAATACTTATGACATCATTAACTAACCTGAAGTGAGTGTGACACAGAAACATTTCAAGGTTTGAAAATAGCAGGAAGTTTGACGAAATAAGATCAGGCGAACGTGAGGATTTCGGTATCAAATGAAACTCACAATTATGAATTGCATCTGGGGCAGTGAGACTGTTTGCACCGGGAACATACATAGTCTTTAATAGTCTTGATGTAACTGCACATTTTATGACAACTCAACTCTTCTCTTTTTCTTGATAGTTGTTCGCTGTTGCTTGGTTAACATAATAGTCACCACTGATTGTTTTGTAGTTTTCTCTGAAATCTGCAAACAGTACACCTCCAGAATCCTTAAAAGTAGGCACTATGTCTTTCTCTGCAAAAGGAACAACTTCGGCCTTCTTTGGACGTTCCACTACATTGACTGTTAACTTAGTTTTGTAGTAAAGTGATAATCCCAGATCTCACCTACAGCCACAATTCGTTCAACAAAACTGCTGGGTTGGCTTCAAAGAGAACCAGATATTCTGCAGACACCTGCTTCTTCAGTGTGTTTTTATCTTCTGCAAAAAATTTCTGCATCCAACGTACGAACAACGTTCTCTTGTCCAAGTACTTGAATGCGATCTGTTGATTGCTTTTTGCGCTGGACTTTCAGCACGGGAATCATGTTCAGTGTTGGTTATGCTTAGTTTGAATTCAGTGACTAACTGTTTAGCAAAGAGGACCTTCCAAAATATTTCCACCATAACCTTGAATGTCCAAATGAATGTCCTTTGGTAACATCTCTTCTTTTCACAAACATTTAATGACAGTAATAATTTTTTTGTTCTTCAGCTCAGGTTCTGTACCTAAATAAAGGCTCATTCTAAGATGTTATAACTTTTGACAATATTCTTCAAAGCACTAACGAATTATATGCAGTTTCTGTAAAGGTGCATTAATTAGTTTTCTTCGCCAGATCACGAACGTATGAAACGACCATTTTGTTACTTCCGTCAAGACCGTCGAATGTTGTAAACCATCGACGTCAATTTGCGCCTATTTTTTTCTTTGCACGCCAGAGTAGAAATTGGCACAATTGGTCATCTTCCTCTTTATTCTCTCATTAAAGAAATTATTCTTCGAACTGTAGATGTAATGGAGAGGTAATGCAGAGGCACAATACCAACTGGATGAACAGTTGAATGATGATTACGAGAACTATGACACTGTGATGTGAATCTTCTGGTGCAAATGAAAAATACGTGTGCAACAATTAGATAGTTTTCATCAGTTATTGCAGATTCATTGCTTGGTGTCTGGTTAGATAGTTACGAACCTGGCATAAAAATAACACAGAAGGAACTCTTCAGATTAAACTTCTGCGTCACGATGCTGTACTTACAGAAGGCGTACTCTATAATGGAATTTATCTGTAGTATTTTGATATTCTGGAAAAAAATATTTTCGGTTACTGTTGGAGTTACAACGTCTTTCGGTGCACACTTAGTCTGAAATCTCGTTGCACGAGATACTTAACACTAGAAAGAAAACTATGAAACTTTAGTTGAAAATGATAGAGTAACTAATAAGGATACAAAAAATCAACTTTATTTGGTGGATAATAGTTAGAAGTATACTATTTTTTTTTTAAATAAAAATGTACAAGTGTATCAGGAAGCACCAGTTTTGATTCGTGTTTTGAGCATCAGTCGACAATCTGTGCGTCGTATATTTAAAGTTTAAATCACTCCACTTCTTAGCTCTGGTTACCAATCCATAAAATAAATAATATTTGTGATTGAAATTGTATTTACCAAAGGAAACTATTCAAATTTGCCCAAAATCGATGTGATGATGCTGGGAAAGTTTTTCGCAGAAAACAGAGATTTTTTCATAGAAGAATTCCGAAACGTCAAAACTATCTTCAATTTATACGAACTCAAAAATTAAAAGTGTATTTTTGTGCTGAAAAGTGCATAAATTAAGAAATATATTAGAATGAAATCTTTCTCGGCGTTGTATTTGAATGTTAGTCTTTAGAGGACTTCAGAAACCTAAATATCATGGAAAGAGTTATTTTTATAAGCTAAATATTGTTTCATATTACCAATTAGTAGAAGCAGCAATTAAGTTTAAAATATTACACGCAAATAGATAATGAACTAGCAGCAAGCATGTGTCACGATAATATAACAATATTCAGATGAGATGATATATTAATTGTGATGATAAAGTTTAGCTTGTAAAAATGTCAATGTGATGCATTAGCCAGAGGGTATTTGAAATAATAAATAAACCACAAACATTGTTAATTATGCACAGCGCACTCTTAACAGTAGTGACGTTACAGAAATTACGGACATATTTTGGAAAGAATTACTAACTTCCTAGATTAGCCATGTACCTGCATACATTTAAATCGTGAAAGAGGCCATACAGATGTTGTCTGACTAATTTTAACAAGTTGTAAATACGTTGTACATATGGAAGCACATGGTACTTAACTTCCAAAGTGATAATTCATTTCTCCATAGACATTTAAGTTTATCACCGAAAAAATATTAGGGAATGGAGTTTATTGAACATGATAAAGTACTAAGTAAAAACTTACATCAAAGAGGTCTTTGCAATAAATATATCTGTTTGCAACGTAAATAAACAATTTATTTGATGGTATAAATGGTGTACTTAGTGCACCTTCATACTGCAGACCACCTGTAAACTGTAAAGCTTATTTTGTTAACAAAATAAGCGAAACGACGGTTTTTTCTTCTTTTTTTAGCGGCGTGAACTGAGACGTGACCTCACTAGAGAAGAAATGACAGCTGCGAGCGTTTTGGCACCGGTATATAAATCAGCATATAAAAATACCTTTTTGGTATTTTGCGTTTGTTTTTTCAAGAAGTAATATTTTGTGGTTATAGTGGACGTAGAGCTAACTTTTAGCTACTACTTTACTCCATTGTCTGTAATATAGACTACATGACTGCTTAATGCAGTCCTTTGCTTCTCAATTATGTTCAGATATTTGTTTCAGGATATCATTACTCGATAACTCCCCCCCTCCACCCCCAAAATTATCTTTCTAATTATCTGCTTAAGTTTTTGCTAACTTTTCTATTCACTAACATGTTTCACTAAACATGTAGTAAATTCTGTAGGTGACATCTGTCAGTTAAGTATTCGTTACTAAAAGAATTATCACCTGCATTTATATTGATTTACTGAAAATGCAGTGGTGATCAGAGCGACATAAAGGTTAGCAATCAACCGCTAAATTACTTCATCAAAAGGCGTCAATGGGGCCAATATCTGTGTTTGCAAAATGCAGTTTATAACTGTGTATCAAAGGAGTGTCAACGATGTTTGCTTTGTTCAAACAGAGTTTATCATCTGTTTACGGAAATTAATATAGTGATTAACTGACGTTATTAGCTTCTATGCACTGATTAATTATGAACAAAAATACCTAGAGAATATTAAAACGTAGGGGGGGCTTTAATGTTGAATGGTGTCGGTTAGGCGAAATAAATAAATAAAATAATTATTACACAGTTTCTCATTTTTCGTCTTGTAAAGTTTGGTGAGATTGTAACCGAGTAACAATTATATTCAAAGATTTTAATGGTTCTGCCAAGAGGTAATTTCGCCTACTTTCAAGTTTTTAACGTCCATTGATGCCCGTTGTTCCAATGATCGAATCAAGTGACGTTTCGTGTTACGGCATCTGGTTTTATTGTACAAATTTTTGCCCTATTTTAAGTTTATTTTCATTCATTTTTAAAAAAAAAAAAATGCAGATAAAAGTTTTGTCCGTATCCGAAGTCACTGAGCTAATTGCAAGTATTAGGAGAAACATTACAATAGGTCACATTCCCAGGTCCAAACTAAATTCAGCTATGAAAGATGTTTGAATCCACTGTTCAGCTTACGAAAAATCACTTAAAAATTTCACAAGAACCTACATAAAAAAGATTCCCAATCTGTTTCGGAACGATGATAAACGTGACAGAATTGAGTACCTTTTGATAGAGTTATATAAAAATTCTCTTCCAAATGATCAAAACCTTTTTTAATCGGCTAAATATAATATACTGAGCATGCTCAATAGCTGACTCTAATGTGAATTGATTGGCCACCTAACATGACTTCTCATCTGACAAAGTGCTGATGTTTCCATGCCTCATTGTCGCTGCTAGTAGTAACGGCATCTCGAAGAGTCGAAATTCCTGTGACAGGGAAGAAGGTTTATTCTCACAGCTGTAAAATAGAAAGAGGAAGTTAGGATTATGGCTGAATTCCTAACGAGAGTCTGAAGATGGCATCTGCAACTTGGAATTACGGTTCATCCCCCCTTTTTACTGCCGCACGTTAGTACCACTTCGTACAAAATGCACTCATTTGAAACTCATAAAATTTATTCATTCATGAGCTGTGCTGGCCGAGTCATGTGGTAAAAAGCGTAAAACTCAAGTAATGTCTGGCCCAACGCGAGCAAGCTGGTAATTTATTTCTGAAGTGTAAAAATTTGTTTTTCATAGTACCCTGTTCTGGCCATGTTATCGGTATTTCGATACGAGTTTTATTTCTTTCAAGTGGCTGCGTATTTTTAATTACTGTCGATACGATAACACAACACTTTCCGCTTCTTTTTGAGTGATTTTTTATCACCCTTCCTCGGAGTTTGATTCTGAACTGAATGTAATCATAACTTATGTTTCGATATATTAATCCATTCGAATATATTTGGGGTGATGGTTACCCTAACTAGTGTAAGAAGGATCACAATCCCTCTGTTTGTCCAGTAAGGAGATGTCATAAAACATATTTGTTACAATAAATGTGGGAAGAGTACAAATTTTATATCGTTAATAGCATAGACATATGGTATTAGGGGACTAATATTAAATTAAATGCTACAGTTCTTAGTTAAGTTTAACTTTTAATAAATTTTTACTTTTCATTCAAACGCTAATAGATTTTAAATATTTTGGAACTGATTTTTTATTAATAATATTTTTTCAGTTTTATTTTTTAAGATTCACAATGACATCAAACGTTCACTCCTTTAATTATCATATCGGCCGGTTATAATATTTCTTTGCTAAGCCGACGAGTGCAGATAAATATTATTTGTCATATCGAAAGTTATTTGAGTCTAGCAGAACATTCCGCATGTAACTCTTCCTTCATGACCTCAATGTTTTCTGCTTCATTTAAAAAATTAGTTCAACAATTGGCTACAGACAATTAGCTCGTCTTAAGTGCGGGTATATGACTGATTAAAACTGGTATCTACTCTTAGAGATCCGTTTAATGACTCATTACTATAAATAGTACATATCATAGTAAAAACTTAAAAGCCACACGGTGTGGATAACAACCAATAACAAAGCCGGAAAGCTTATATTCGATGGAACACTAATTGATCCGCCATATAAACTTTGAAATACAACGACAAAATTTCGGTCTTTAAAACTAATTAAAAACAAAAAAATCTTAAATATTATGAAAACAGACCGTTACGTTACAAGCAGCATACTGAGGGAATTCGGATAGAGAAAACAGCAACTGCAACAGAGATTAGCTCAACAGTTTTTTAAAGACTGGAATGTGCCCTGCTTTATACACACAAGAATGGCAGTGTATGATAGTAAACTTGAGGTGTCCGCCAAGTGTTGCGCAAAGTATCAAATAATTATTACTGCTGTAATCGGTGGTGTATATATCCACTTTCCATTCATTACTAAATTGAAATGAATCGATAACTGAGAATATCATGAATACTTGATAATAACTGGAATTACGTAGCGGTATCACATACAGCATACAGTTTTTGAGATGTTCCGAATATAGAGCACCAAAAGCTGTTCTTGAATCCTTGAAGGCAATACGGAAGTATAAATGCGCTAAACAAACATTTATGTAGAAATTTTGGCAGTATATACTGTGTTCACATTTTGTAATAACAATGATTCATGTCGGCTGGTAGGAGAGAAATCACCGACTGTTTTAAGGTAAGGTCATTTAGAACGAATCTCCTTCCCCTCCGCCTCACTAGAATCCCTGTACTGCGGCGCTGCAGCTCTCGTGATCTGCAGGCGCCACTTGAGATTCTGCCGCCTATGAATACCAAATGCAATTTCTGGCCGGCAAATATTCGGGCCAGCCTCGCCTCTGTGAGGAGCTGCACGAATGATATCGACCTGCTGCATTTATTCGATTCGTGTGCCAGGTAGTAAATACTGCCGATTCGATCCCATAGCCGATCGACAAAATTACAATACGAGCTGAAGACATTATGCTAACTTTCTCAACCACTCGCTATGCGCCGTAACGCGGTTATGGACTTTTTATTTTATGCTGCTGCAGACAAAAACATATAAAAACAGTGATGTAGTCACCACGTATGCTGCTTCATAAAAGATCCATGGCCAAGCGTCGGCGAATAATGCCGCAACACTGAAGTTTAAGAATTCAGAACCATCTTAAAACTGTTCCCATTCATAGTAGCTTTTCTAGAGAATACAAAAACCGTGCCAGTAAGTGGTCCAATTTCAAACACTTCCATGGTGATCAAAGATAAAGATAGTATACCTCGATAATGACGTACTGTAATTTCAAGTATTGACCACGGATATTACTAGCAATAAATACTGGTTACCATGTTGTTACCGTCTACAAATTATACGACAGTTTACCTTACGCTAAGATAAAATACTCTGACCAGCGATTAAAGAAGGAACAATCCAAAGACCATAGGTTCGTGTTATGTAGTGTGCATTTTCATTTTTGTTGATGTATGTGCTTCTTGCTTTGTGTTGATTGTGTTTGTCCAGTTAAGTTTATGTATTCGTTTATTTTGTGTTTCATATTTTGTATGCAACGTTGTCTTGTTAGCATAACAGGCTGAGGATATTGAGAAGTTAATGTGTGGCATGAACAAAATACTGAAGGAAGATTTTGGCCTGAATATAAATCAAAGCAAGACAAAAGTGATGAAATGTAGCAGAAATGATACCAATCACAGTAGATTAGAAATAAAAATAAGATCTGATGCAATAGGAGAAGTAAGTAAATTCTGCTAGTTGGGAAGCAAAATTACAACTGATGGCCGAAGCAGAATAGATGTTAAAAGCAGAATAGCACTAGCAAAAAAAGCCTTCATGAAAAAGAGAAATCTTTTACAGGACTTAGAAAGAACTTTTTAAAACTCTATGCGTGGAGTACAGCACTTTATTTTAGCGAAGCATGGAATTTAGGTATACCAGAAAGAAGAAAAAATTGAAGTATTTAAAATGTGGTGCTACAGAAGAACGCTGAAAATTAAGTGGAAAAAGTACGAAATTAACGAGTTTTGGAAATTATGGGTGAAGGAAGAAGTTTATGGAAGAAGCTTACAGAAAGCAGAGACAGGCTGGTAGGTTGTTTTCTGAGTCACGCTGGATTGGTTAATTTGTTAGTGGAGAGAATAGTCGAAGGTACGAAGTGTAGAGGAAGACAGAAAATAGAATATATGAAGCAGATAATTGAGGACGCGGGTTGTAAGGGGTATGTACAGATGAAGAGGTTAGCACAAGATAGGAAGGGATGGAGGATTGCATCAAATGAGTCAAAACACTGATGACAGCAAAAAATATAAAAAATGGCATTGTCTTTGTGTGGAATTTGTATTTGATATTTGCTGATTTGCGAATTTATTTTATGTAGCTTTGCTCACTGTGGAAACAGGTGTTAAAATAAACAAACTGTAAGTAGATTATGGTTTTACTTTATTATTTGAACAATTTAACTTATTAAAAATTGAAAATACAAACAACATACACACATTCAACAGTAAACTGCTGATGGTGCTCAATTGAAACTAAAAAAATATGTAAGATAAATTTTTAAGGACAATAACCGGTTGCATCGCCATTATCATATACAAAACTGATGCAGTGTAATTAGGAAATAGAGCGCACAAGTTAAGATCATTAAAAACATTTACCTTACTGCTGGCGTGCTATCAGATGAAGAATCGGACACGCATACTACAGCACTTGTCAGAGATAGCTTTATTGCCGCTGATAGTTATCATTTGTGAGAAAGTGGTGCATTAACCAGGCGTCTGCTGCGGAGGCCCATGCGCAGCAACGTTCGCTGAACCGTTGTTGAGGATACTCTCTTGGTAGCCCCTTGGTTCATCTGGGCGGTCAGTTGCTCAACAGTTGCACGTCTATTTGCCTGAACGCATCTCCGTAGCCTTCGTTCACCTCTGTCATCTATAGCTCGTGGTGCACCACATGTTCCACGCCACTGATTTTGAATAGTGCCATTTCGGCATGCACGGTAAACTTTCACCACGGCAGCACATGAACAGTTCACAAAATTATCCGTTTCAGAAATGCTTCCACTCCCGAAATCCAATAATCATACCCTTTTGGACGTCGGATAAATCGCAACGTTTCTGCATTACGCCAACGATTGAAATGCTTTCCGATGCCGTGGGAAATCCTTTATATACACTCCACTGTAATGTGCTGCCACCTGCCTTCTATGATTGGTTATTTTATGTTGACGTCGAAAGTAGGTATTGTCACATTAATGTGACTGGACTGTGCAGTTTAATTTCATGAAATGGGTTATCGTTTTTCAGGACTAAGTTAACTTCATTTGGGGAATTAACTAATTTGTGTAACCTCGAAATCAAATCTGAAGTTACAGCCCCCGCTTTCTCTATAGAACTAATTACTTGGATTGCGTGGGAGTATACTAACAGTCGCCGCCGGATATTGAGTACGCAAGCAGAGTGGATTAAGTGTGCCGCGGAAGGCGCAGCTATTATACTAATTACATCGGTGCATACGCGTCTGTTTATCGTATATAAGTAGCTACTAGAACTGTTATTTTCTAAAACCCTAGGCAAGAATGCTTGAAGCTCTGAGTTGGAGTTATTTTCAGTTGCCAATTCCAGGAAGCTAAGGAGTTAATAATATGTTCGATATTGTTCCTAAATGTTCAACTTATTTTGCGAAATAGCTTACAGGTTGGCTTCTTACATTTATCCAGCCAATCTGGTGAACGCTTATACATTTATACAATAACTAGAATGTACTTGTATAGACTGCAAAAATCAAACCTAAGTCCGGTTATTAAAGCTAAAAAAACTGCTCTGTAACGTGACAGAGTATAAATAATGTTACGGCACTTACATAAGGAAAAATCGCGTCCAGCATCGAAACCAAAATATTTTTATGATCAGCAATGCGTCCCCAAAATAAAGTATACAAAATATGAGAAAAAAAAATCTGCTTGTTCTTGACGTCGGTGTCAGAAGAAAATCTTAAGAGGAGCTTAAATATGGGTTATTTAATGCCTGACATGTAGGTTCAGCAACGATACCAAACGTAGTTCACGGCGACCGGCTTAGGGAGCGTGCATAAACCACGTAGCTCCATTTTGGCCCCCTGTGAACCTCCCCTTCCCCCCCCCCCCACGTAGCCCTACGTGGCTTTTGCCTTTACCTCCCCCCTCCCTCACGTAGCACGTAGCTTCTTTCCCCTTTTTATTCCAGACGACATTTTGTACTGTTTCTCTTGTCAGAGTATTGTAAATTATATACTTAGATAATTAATTGAGGGAAATAAATATTCACATGCTGTTGTAAGTTCTGTTCCTCATTTTAACTATGAAAAATGTTATGAAAAGAAGGCTACGTGGCCTGGCTCGGAATCCCCCCTCCCCACACGTAGCACAGTGTAGCCTTCCAACCAACCACTACCCCTCCCCCCCCCAATGGACCGAGCCACGTAGTTTGTGCACGGTCTCTTATGAATACTAAAAGCCAGTATCACACACCTGCTGAAGTGAATCGCACAAAGCCTACACTGGCAGGGGCATGGCTAGCAGACGGCCTAGTGTTTACACCTCAGAAAAGCAGTATTTTAATCACTCCTATTTCTAAAAAGATTTTTTTACTTTTCTTATACATCTCAGAATAAAATTTTTCATTCATTCCACAAATATTTCTGACTGAGTAATTCAACATTACCGTTCCTAGTTTCATGAATCAGTTCTGAGTGTTACAGGAAGGCGCCCATTCGCGTAAATTTGTGTTCATTTTCGTCAGTACCCTCGTAACCACAGTATTCTCTACGGTTGGCTAGCCCGCACTACGCTTTTGTGGCTTCTCTCATTTATTCTAAGCCATAATATGTCGAGAGATAAAGGAACGGTTAAAGTCATTACAACGACATCGTATTTGCCGAATCTCATCTCTTAACGACCACAATAACTCGGCGGAAGAGGAACTTTATTGCATTCAGAAGTAAATGTAGTCGTACATATAAATTGAACATTATTATCTTCAGTCCTGCGGTTTGGCCCTTCACGTTAGAGCGCTGCTGTGTTGTATATACAACAACATTCAATAGGACCGAGTTCAAACTTCGGTCTTGACCGTCCTGACTACAGCTTTCTCGTTATTTTACGTAATCACAAAGATTTAATATGGCATGGTGTCTGCACCTCAAAAACTAAACGTTTTAAAACAGAGTAACCCCACCAAAATATTGTATTATACGTGCTTTTACATGGGCTGCCTATTATGCATTAATTTAATTAATTATTTATATTCTGATGTAAAACAAAATTAATTGATTTAATCATCTCAAATGAAAAGGTTTAACAAAAAATTCCATAACAGCACATGTAAATCCAAATTGTTATAACGTGACTATTCATTTACACTCAAACAGGTAGGCCTATTGAACAAGGGTGGTTCAAATTACGTTCACTGCAATTGCAACAAAATATTACACCCCTGACTACACGAAATATCAGCATTACCAAAATTTCATTATTAATATACAAAATGTAGTTGTTATCTCGGCTAGCATCAAAAAAATTATTACAAGTCATTTAATAATTTGCAGAAAAAATAAAGGAACAACAAAACAAAGGCAAGGTGTTGATTTTATGGACGATAGACATTGAAAACATGTGCTCAGGCTATAACTCATTAAATGCTCGACAGAGCAAAATTCCTAACAGCAAATATCTTTGCGAGGGCCGTTATATAGGACGGAGAGCTTAGGTGAATTTTAGTGCAGTGAGTTAAGTGTTCGAAGTCTTTACCGTTTCTATCAGCATTCGGCGAACGCCAACACGACCATTTCGATATTTCCTCAAAATATACTACGAGTTTATTCCACTTGTGCAAGTAGGAAGAAAAACTTGTAAATTTTCAACTGATCGCCAATATAGGCTGCCAGATAATCTAATGTTCTTGCCCCGCGGAAATGAGTTGATTAGTCCTCCATATCTTCGGATCCTCTCTGGGGACTTCTCCGCTGCCAGCAGGCGTCCATTCGGGTCAACCAGAACTTAAAACCGTTTGATCGGTCACCGGATACGCAGGACATGAGAACATATTTTAAAACAAATAGTACACTTAAAATAAATAAATCTCATTTTTGTTGTCACGTACGTTCTCCCCGCTTACACTACTTTTCTTCATTTAATCTCATTTTAATAGGCTGCGATAATCCTTACGATGCCACCTTACAATGAAATTTTCGTCTGTCGTACTTCTCTGTCTCTCAGATTGTCTGTTCTAGTCTTTCATGGATTTACTCCCGGGAACGCTAATACGCGTATTACTGTTTAAGTACTTTGCAAATCGACAGGGGACATTACCGCCCCTATCACAAATCAATGACAGACCGTTTGAATGTGAGTTACCTATGACTTCCTGAATAAGCTTATCTCTGGCTACATGTGGTGTCAACACATAGTCTCATTCATTCATGTGTTGTTCTATGATAGCAGAGTATTTTCGTCTCACTCTAATGTCTCGGCGTTAAAAATAGCTGACGCAGATAGAGGCTTTCTCTTCTCAAAAGGTGTTTGACCCCACAGAAACGGGTACCAGACGCTCGCATAATGACAATTATTTGTGATATGTTTAACTTAATTAATTAAATAAATGTTACAATATAGCTAGGCAGGCCTTAGGGAATACCCCAGTTTTTGTTATTAAATAACACTAGCTCCATACATAAAAAATCCACATCCCAGTTCCAAAATGACCCCAACAACAGGAAGGAAGAGCTATCCTCTATTACAAAACGGAAAGAAGCGCCTTCGACGGGAACCCTTGTTGACTAGGCGTCATTACGGACCGAAGACCCACCCCCCTCCTCAAGCCGAAGGCGAATATAGGGCAGCACTGTGTTTACTTTGGTCCTAAAGTTCTACCCCCATTGAAGAAGTAATCCGTTTGGTTTTCCGACAGTGAGATAAGTTAAAGGAAAAAAATATCCTCCTCTTATTTAAGTTGTAGATGTAACTCACCGAACAAATTACGACACATGCTGAGATAAGCCTTAGGAGCTTTTCAATAAACGTTCGCCGATGTTTTTGGCATGTCCCGTTTCCCAGTCATCATGATTTCTCTGTAATAACTTCCGGGTGAAGTTTTTTTTTCAGTTTTTTATTCCTGGCGCCTTCTCGTATGGATGGTGTTATTGTCTGTGATGAGATCATCTTCAGTGTATGAGTGTACTGTCTTGTCTGTGAGAGTTGAAACACGAGAGAGAGAGAGAACCGATGTCGGTACATAGAGTCTTACTTTTTCGAAGCAACTATGTGTTACATCTTTATTCGGCGAACAAATCAAAATTAAGCCTTAGGCTCTTACCCCATAGGCACTGCACAGGTTTGGGACTTGAGTCAGGCGTTTGTTTCAGAATGTAGCGATTAGGAATTGTACACGACCACTTCTCTTATCCTGTTTGTCCAAATACTGTAAGACAATAACTTTATGCAGCACCGGGTTTCAAGGGACGTCGATTCAGTTTCTTAGCTACCTATGCTACGAAGCGAGCTATCTTCTTCAGTTATTTTCGGTAACTTGACCAACACTGTACCGATGTATGTGGATCTTCAAACGATTGTATGTTATTGTGAGTTCTCGCTTTCTGTTTCATAATTACGAGGTGAAGACCCATTCGCAGTGGAAGCTTCATTTGACTAGAAGATAGAAATAAGAGAAATGTACATGGAAATCTAAAAAAAATATTCTTACAACCACTGATAATTACATAGAGTCGCCAGTTTAATTAATGATTGCACCAAACAAAATTATTTCTTTTTAGAAGGGTTTGCCAGTATTGGCAGTCTGGCAGATAATGTAGTTTCAGCAGTCAACAAAATTCTGAATTTTACATATGCTTAAAAGTAACAATTATTTTCAGCCCGTAGACGGCTGTTGGACAACCAGCATAAATCGCCATTTCTTAAAAGGTAAACGGTGGGTTCTATGTAAGATTAGTTAACAAACCCGTGAATATATCACTGATAGTACATGCCGAGAAATCTGTGTTCTTATAATACACTTTCCCAAGACTACATTGGGCGAAAGAATTAAGGGTAAAATGTATTGTAATGCCTAGAGAAAACTGCAGAGATCTATAAATAATTTGGATTGTTGGTTACTATGATGGGAATAATCTAACCACCCACTCTCCCGTTTCCACACACACACACAAACGCAGGTGTACAAAGACGCACGTACTTGATCTAAAATTGTTTTGCTGGTTTTAGGAGACCTGAAATGGAAATATCTCGTTGATATGTATATGTAAATGAAGATTTAACACGACTAAGACAATTCCCATAGTATGATGCCCTAATACATCTATTACTTGCAGTGCCTTGTCTCCTCTTGAGCAAGCTAGAGGGAAGCCCAGAGTGGTCGTAATTAATTAAGTCTCCAGACTAACAGTGGAAAGCTGTTTGGTCCCCGACTTTGCGGTGTGCGCCGAGCTAACATCGCAGCCTGCAAGACGGCACGGAGTCCTTCAGAAAGGACTTTATGCGAAAGGTGGCTAACCAGAGAACAGCTAATGCAATCGATCCCAGCCTCTACGAGGGATGCGTGGTGTCGTCGGTAATCTTGCAGCCTACGAAGGAGGAAGACGAAGACGGCCGTTTAATGTGGAGGAAGACATTCAGTTGTGTGTGGTTTGGATCTGTTAGGTTGCAAGTCAGAAGTAAACAGAGTCCCAATTGTTGTCTAATTAATTAGTTGTGCTGGATAAGAAACGTTCAAGACTTCTTCTTGGTTGTCCGACTGAATACGTAACAGTTGTAGTTGTACTAGTTGTCTGAAGTATAATACAGTATAATGTTTGTAAACCAGTCTAAGCCGTCAATTGACTATATTAGCAATTAAGTCTACCCTTTAAATTGTAATAATGTACTTTTGCCTGGATCTATTGTGAAACCTTGTATATAACTATAAACATCTTCATTCCAGCCGAGTCAATAAACTTGAGAAACACCAGTTCTGCTTGTTTTGGAGCTCCTGAAACTGTATGTAACCGAACCATCGTCTATCACATGCTCCGGTGGCAATTTCCTTAGTCATTCAATTATCCCTCTTTTCTTTTTTTAATTATCTTATATAATTTGAACGTTAAATTCCTCCACCATTTACTTTTGTGATTTACGAATTTTAATTTTAAATTTCTTTGGCGTTTTTGGGAAATTATTCATAACTTTACATGTCAATTTGTTCCAATCCCTGTTACCCGTACCCACAAAAGAAAATTTTCCCACTCCCTTATGCATGAAATCAAGTGCCAGCTTGTGGCCATGGTCATTTTTTCCCTTCGATGCACTATTCATAATTCTTCAACTAATATCGTTCCAAGCCCCATCACCAACATATGCCCTGTACATTTCCAGCACTTTCTTCACCTTCCTCCTGTCTTCCAATGACTCCCAACAAAGCTGTTTTTGATGTCAGTTACTGACTGGGTCCTGCGATAATTTTCACAAACAAATCTAGCTACTCTTCTTTGCACGCTCTCCAGATCCCATATTTGATAACCAAAATGTGAGTCACAAACTACTCCACCATATTCAACCAATGGTCTGACCAAAGTTTTGTAACCCAGTTCCTTAACTTCTCGGGTACATCCTCTCATCACCAGTTACAGTAAATAATGGATTTTGTAACCTTTTCCTACCACCTGTTCAATGTGCTCTGGCCAGTTGAGTTTATTGTTAAACGTTATGCCAAGATATTTACACTCCAAATTTTCAACAAGCAACTCTGACTCCACCACATAATCACAAGCAATTTTTTTTTTTTTTTTTTTTTTTTTTTTTTTTTTTAAATCTGCGTACCTAATAAGCTGTCTCTTCTTGGCATTTATCTTCACTCCATGTTGACCTACCAATTTAGATATTCTAAACAGGTCATCCTACAGATGCTCAAAGTCTTCTACTGTTTTAATTGTATTGTGTACCATTATGTCATCAGCAAATAACCTAAATTCTGACCGTAAACCATCAACGCAATAATTCATTAGAATGATAAACAGATCGGATCCTATACACAACCCTGTGGCACTACCATATTAACTTCCACTTATTTTGATAATGTATTCCCTACTTTAACACTGTGCTTTCTGGCTTTAAAGAATTCCTTTACCCAGAAAGAAACGTTTTCCTCCAATTCAATAGTTTTCAGTTTGTTTAAAACCATTTTATGCCTCATTCTGTCAAATGCCTTAGAAAGATCTAGTGCTACACTATCATCTTGGACTCCCTTCTCCAATTCGGCTGAAATATTTTGCATATGGCCAACCATCTGAGAGTCACACGAATATCCTTGCCTAAAGTCATGTTTTTCGATTTACAAAGCAGTTTATTTCCTATCAGACAATTCTGATATAGTTGCATATCAATCTCTGCACCATTTTACATTGTTGTCCCATGTTATATTCGTACGGAGACGAAATTTCTTCTGATATTAAAATCGTTCCGGTCATTTGATGATATAGCGGTCGGTATAGGATCCAGTTTTAACATTCGTAGAGTAACGTTGAGACGAAGATAGCTGATGCATCTACGCAGATATAGTGAGGCGCGGCTGTTGCGTGGGCGAACCGAAAGAAGCGACTGTTTGCATTATACGAGAAGAGAAAGAAGCAGAGTGATGGCGTCGAGAAGAAGCCAGGAGGTGGAAAATTGCGTCGCTAGGCGTCGTGTTAGGGTTAAGTGGGGCTTCGAGGTTGGCTGCTTTATCTCCTCGCTGGAAGCTTGAGGCGGGAGATGTGACCCGGAACGCCTCAAATTCACTTTGTTTCGCCACTTTTGTTAACACCTCCACGGGAATATTGAGTTTTGTGTCTCGTTTTTATATTTCAAGGCTGAGTGTTAAGCTTTTTCAGGAAACATAGACCATTTTAAATAAATTACGCTAACGGAATTCAGCTCAAAGAAAAGATTTTTTTTTTCGACTTCAATCGTTTCTATTGTTAGTAGTTTGCGTCGCATTTTTAAATAGAAATTATTAAATATTAATATTTTGAATGACGGAAGCAGGACTAGAGATAACCACTGGGAAAACTAGATAAATTCGCTCTACCACAATGAAAGTAATATAACCCTAGTACAATAAATGCAGATGTAGTATCTCGTAGGTGGCTGTTGCAAGATAGACCATCTCAGAGAAATAGATTCTAGCAAGAATACAGCCAAGGAATAAATATTGGTTTGCGATACGGAAATGTTAAGATTAAAATTTATTGTTAAAATATAAATATGGCAGTATAGGTGACAGTTTTATTTGCTGTTGCACTATGGAGACGAAATAAATTATATCAAATAATGGGATTCTGATATCAACGTTTGTTCTAATTAAAGAGGATAATGAAATGAGAAGAAGGAAAAATGGGAATCAAATAATTTTTACGAGTCTCCTGAATACTCGCAACAACACAGGGATGAATGTTGAAGTGGTATCACCACGTAATGAAGATCTCAGCAAATACTTGGCCAACTTCACAAGGAATTTGTGATGGGAAGTTTCTAGTTCGGTTCTCCAGAGTTTTTTTTGCTATATGAGTGTGGATGAATAAGATTGTGTGTTAAATGTAGTTTGTTCTTTGTATTGGACATTAGGAAGAGTGAAGGCTCCTTCAGGCGTACTATTCCGATGAAAACCAAACTTCCGCACGAGGGATTAATAACCATCAGCTGTGTAGTACTTCCTCAAATCACAGAGACTGCAGACAGGTTTTGGAATTAAATCAATTTTTGTTGATAGTCAATAAAGTTATAACAAATTATTTACAACCAGCTCTCCTACACAGGTGGACAAGTCCAGGATGGCAAAAAAAATTTTCTTTGTCACAAGGTCGAACCAGCTATAAATAACTGTACCTAAGCCACGAGGACTTATCGTACTATCTTCCAATGAATCGTGTCAGTTTGAATAAACGGCAGAAATATGTTATAAAACTCTGCACTTTACTAGGACTTTGGTCAGTATAGTGGAATCAAAAGTTCACTGGAAATCTGTAGTCATAGCTTTAAAGGATGTAATTATATGGCAATTCTATTAAGTGGCCTTAAAACTCAAGGTAACCAACAGCTACATGGTGTTTTTTTTTTAAAGGAATTTTATTACTGCTGTCACAGTGGTGTATCGCTTGCAGTATTTTTTTTTTCTTTCGTCAGTCTTTCGACTGGTTTGATGCAATTATTCATCCCTTCCTGTCTTGTGCTAACCTCTTCAACTCTACATACCCCTTACAACCCAGATCCTCGATTATCTGCTTCATATATTCTAATCTCTGTCTTCCTCTACAGTTCTTACCTTCGGCTGTTCCCTCCACCAGCAAATTAACCAATCCAGCATGTCTACCAATGGCATTTATACTCATAGTAACTGTTTCATTAAAGACAAGTTTCGAACTGTTTTTAAGCATTGTTTGGTTTAAATATTGACTTCGATTTGCTTATTAATCGAATGAGCGGACTGCACTTCACCACGATTAAATTGGAGCTTGTTATGGAACCCTATAATCTTCCTGTTCCTCATCTAACGTTTACTAACAATCCACTATTCATGCAGCTATAAGGCCTTATTCCTACTATTGTAGTATGTTTTCGGAGCGGAGTTATGAGTCAGAATGCAAGAAGACGAAGGTATTACATAACAAGTAACTCTGGTATTGTAACGGAATTAGTTTAGGAAATGATTAAACACTATGACTTGGCGCGATCCACAACGGTGAAGGAACCCTCAACCCGGCAAGTGTTTGCGATGTTGCGTTGCAATTCTTTATTTGTAAGGGAGAGTGTATCCACACTAACGGAGTGGTCGCATGATACTACACTGTTCTAAGGATGAAAAGTCGATTTCTTGATGTGTAATACAGCTATATGAAACGTCTGACTGAAAGTCTCGTCTCCTCCTCCGCCAGTTTCTGCCTCATGTTGCCTACGCAGAGTTACAACACAGAATCAGCGTTTTTGACTAACAATGAAACATTCCTTGAGCACAAAAGAGAACGATCTTACGGCATTACAGAGAGAATTTTAGTTTTGAGAATAAACAGAAGTAGCCAAGTTTAGGTAAAAAAAATGTGTGTTGGATATGTAAACTGTGAATCTAGCAGCGTTACATTGTTGGAAGAAAAGGTTACCTTAATCAATATTTAAAGTCTGGGAAAACAACGTCTATAGCAAACAAAATGTGGCTTGAAGATAAAGAGAGGGCCTGAACCTTCAGGAATATTGTTCTGATGACTCCATAGAACGGATGAATCATGCTCAACAGCGTCGTATACCCTTGCTCTATTCGCACTGCGGAGGAGTTTGGAATTTAATAAAACACTTGGGTACACAACATGCAGTGTAATTTTTAAATTTCGGAAATTTTACTGACACCACTGGCGTAGTGATTGAACTACACGGACAGGACGTGATACAAAGATGTATTACAAAAGTTTTTTCCGGTAACAGTATAGCGAAAGACAGGAGAGACCAGTCCAGATACTGAAAACCTAAGCTAAGCCAGGTATTCAACCCAAAGGTTGGTTGGACCCTCCCGAAGGAGGTGTACTTACAAGCGGAGGCTGCCAGTTGTAAAATTCAGATCCACTTCGTACTGTGTGTTATGTAAGCTCATGGCCAGCGGTGTAATGTGAAAAAGCAGTAGCATACACTTCTTAGCAGTTGTAGAGAAAATCGGCATTGAAATATTCCGTTGCGCTCAAGTAGTTTCTACGTTACGGGGACATCAAAGGGCGTGTGGTGAAGTGAGCAAGCTCTCCGCTTCGTAAACCCGACGTCGCGGGAAGGAATCAAATGCTGGCAACTTTTTTTATCTATTAAAATATGCATACAGATAATTCTCGCAGTCAGATTAAAAAAATTATGCTTATAATAAGTTTAAAAAAAAAAATCGACGATTTCAAACATCATTTTGTTGTTCGCAAACAAAATTGTCTTTCAAAATCATAAATATTTGCTGTGGCAGGGATGAAATACAAATATAGTTATTCGACCGTTACAGTTGAAAGACAGATGTTTATTCCGGTACCAATGGATGTGAGGGTCGAAACGAGATCCTGTCAATTTTTCTACAATAACAGGCATTTGAAAAACTTGTTATATGCATAACTGTTGAAAGTTGTTGCCAGAAGTTATCTGTATACGCATTTGAATACATAAATAGATAAAAAAAAGTTTGTTGTGAGATTCGATCCAGCGACAACGGACTTATGAGGCAGAGTATGCACGCCACACAACCTTTGAAGTATGCC
Organism: Vandiemenella viatica; assembly: GCA_031002005.1. Lineage (NCBI taxonomy): Eukaryota > Metazoa > Arthropoda > Insecta > Orthoptera > Morabidae > Vandiemenella > Vandiemenella viatica. The sequence continues at coordinate 57,186,905 of JARYHS010013631.1, read as the reverse complement.
TAAACGAGAATGTATTTAGAAGCAACGGAATATTTCAATGCTGATATTCTCGACAACGGCTAAGAAGCGCATGTTACTGCTTTGGCATTACACCTCTGGCCATGGGCTTTTATTATACACAGTATGAATCGAATCTGAATTTTACAATTGGGCAGATTCTATTGTTAGCCCGGTATAGGAGGTAGTGTGGTCAGTTTCTTTCCACTTACATAACCTAACCCGGTAATCCTACCGGGTATGGGGGACTTACAGTTTAGCGTGGAATCCAAAGCACGGAAGCGTTCAGGGTACTTCAACTTTGTAAGAGGAAAAGAGCGGCTATGGAGATCTCCGTCGAAAGGGTTATTCGAATCGGGGAACTTACGATCTCCAGCCTAAGGCGCTGCCTGCACCCAGAGACATTAAGGAGTGACCAGGTGCTGACGAAGGTTGGAGAGAGGAGAAACCAGCGACGTTTCCCTTTTCCATGATTTTACGAAGCCAATCCATACGAAATGCTGGGATGGTTATCTCATTAGGCTATGCTAGATTTTGTTCTTGTTCATTGCTGACAGCGCAGGGTCCTCTTTTGATAGTTAATTGCAACAACAGCTCGAATGTTTGCAAACCAAGTTTGCGCAGAACCTGCCACAAGTGGAATGAGGAAACTAAAGTGGATTTATGAGACTGCTAAATGTGTAATCTACATTCGTTATAATAAGTGTAGATTTTGTTTTTTAAATGTTTAGTTGATTATGTAAAACAGCATAGAAACTGTAAACTTTAATTGTTACAATAATTGGAAAAGGGTGGTTGAAGATACCTGTATTACATTTGGAGATGTGACTAACAGCAGAAGTGAGATACCGGCGAAAAATGGTAGGAACGTTCCTTGGAGTTCCCGGTAACAGTAAAATGCTGACAAATTCTATAAGCATCAGTGATCAGAACTGTCCAAAATAGCCCTTATCAGTATCAATAATGTCTATCAAAAGTTTAGGTTTTATGAAATAAATGAAAGGAATCACACGCAATAAAGGAATCTTATGAAGCAGGGTCTTTCCAACTATCTTCTGTGTGACTATGCAAAAGTAAGAAAAATATTTATTTGTATTTATTTTTTACATGTAGAAATCTTACTTATAAGAAGCACTACTGTATAACTTCAGCTTAATTACACACGAGAAACAATATCTTAAAAACGTTATGTTGCAGTAAATGGAAAGCGAATCCAACGGTGTTACGCACATCTGTTAAAGCACTCTGCTTTTCCACTGCAATCCGCACATTCAAAGAAAGTAGATATAGCCTTGAATGAAACTTGTCGGATCGTGACTGGCTGCATGAAACTGACCCCGGTACACCTACTGTACAAAGCAGCTGGATTTGCTGAACCAAAAATACGCCGTAACTCTCATGAGTACACAGAGCGATTCAAACAAACGTTCGATGAGGGCACGTCATGTTTGTGATTCCAAGCCCTCCACCTAGGAGGATAATCTCTGGGACTCCTCCAAACTGGTACTCAATCCCAGAGGAAGAATCTTCTGGCATAAAACTGGACTGGATAAAGTGGAGAACCCTCAACCGTATAAGAACAAGAGTGGTTCCAGTAAAAGCTAACAAGAATAAATCGGGTCTGACAACAGACGATCGAAGTGAATGTGGAGAACAGCAGACCACGGATCACCTCTATACTTGCAAGCAGCGTCAGTTTTCAACAACAGTCGAAGACCTATAGTCAGGAAGAGAGATTGACAACTTTGTCCAACATCAGGCAAAACGATTATAATGTCTGGACACGAAAAAGTAAGTATGTAAGTATTTGTAAAAAAAGGTGGTTCAAAACCAAAATATAACGACCATTTGGTTAACAACAGGAAAAGTTTTATCCTTTATGGAGTTTTGTACAAGAAGAGGACTAGAGAAAAGAGATCAGATACCACCAGTCCAGTATTGTAGAGTTTTATGGTCAGTCATTATATTTGGAACGAAGTGCCTTTTACTATTTAAGTTTGCGACGGTCAGAAACGACAGAGTTGCATCTGAGAGGAGACAATAGTGCTCCGCGCGCCACGTGAGGCGTTACAGGATACGGGGCAGTGTAACTCGACCGGGTGCAGGCTGACTGGGCTGAAACCGGATCAACTGCCCTGCGCGGCTGCACTTTCACTCAGCCTGCTTCCGGCGCTCTTGACCTGTTGCCACGTACTAACCCAGCTCGGCTATTGCGCTGGTCACGTTGCGTCGCCGGCTTAAATCTGGTCTGCGCAATTTTAAAGTAGTATTCTCTCCGTATTGTGGTCGGAGAACTACTTACTTGGATAACTCACGCAAATACGTGAATGTAGAATGTGTGAGCTAGCTAGTTAAAACATTTTTTCCTATCTTTCTTTTTCAAATAAAACACAGTAGTGGAATGCTTCCATATTTTTAACAGATCGGCAGGTTGAGTGCTCGACGTTTGCTTCGAAAGAAAGAGAGGAAAAACAACTCACATACCAATACTTATAGGTGACCATTGATGGGATACTTTTCTGTCATCTAATGAAACTGCTACTAAACTTAGAAGCACAACGCTTTTTGGTTTTTTAAAACGACCACAATACGTTATTCGTATTGTGGCACTAACAAAAACAGCCAGAACGCGTTGTGCCTATCTCAAAATGGCCACAGCACGAAGCTTGCGTCGTGGCTCTCATGATATTTGACCACTACGCGTGGTGGTCGCTAAGAAAAACCAAAACTGGTTTTGAACGTTAGCTGATGCAGCCACGACACGACGGACAGGTTATATCTACATATACTGAATGTTAAGCAATAATCAGGTAATGTTAAGAAAATAAAACACTCTTTTCATTACTGTTTCTTTATCTTTAATCGTTGTCTGATGTAAGTTGTCAGTAAAATTATTAAAATAAAAAAATGGTAACAAAATTACCAGTACTGTTGAAGAGTTATTTATTTTTACAAAAAATATTACCGTGACATTTTACCGAGCGTGGTGGATGAGAAGGAGAGCTCTGGCCTTGCATCAGGGAGGACTCGGGTTCGAATCCCCGTCCGGCCATTAAGACTTTTCCGTGGTTTTCCAAAATCACTTTAGGTGAATGCTGGGATGGTTCTCTTAAAAAGGCCATGGCCTAATTTATTCCTGTTCCTTTCTTCCAGTCTTTTCCCGCCTCTATTGACGTCGACGTGGCGTAAAATCATAAGCAAGAAAGTAACATTTTGGGATACGCTTCATGCTCTTTAAGCAAAATTTGCATTTTTATCAATACTCTATCTTTTACATTGACACAATACTTTAGAAAAAAAAACTAAAAATTTAAATTTGACAAAAAGTTGTATTATTTGTGAAAATGACACTTCAGTAGCTCATATGTGTTCAGAGTATCATTAATATGTCCATGTTATCTATGGAGAAAACAACAATAATGAGGTGTTTGGAGAAAATATTACTTGTAAGCTCTGTTTAAGAAATAACAGCATCAATGTTGGGAGGGTAAGTGCCAGTTCCGGCCAAGAGAAACAGGCACATAAAATGATTTCACTCTCCAACTAAAAATTTACTGAAGTTGAATTTGGTTCAACTGTTTATTTAGGGTACCCGAAGTTGATGAGGATGTGTAGCTCCCAAAAATGTTTTAGTTGTTGTTATGAGCATTGATCTATCAGATCTCTATTAGTTAGCAAAGAAGGTCTTCTTGATCGGCTCTATGCTCGTAAAGAATTTACAACTTCAGAGACGAACTTCGACATTGAAGATATCTCTCAACTCCTTTAACACTTTTCATAGCATTTATATTATCATCTGGAAGTCAGCAAGGCTTTATAATGCGTCACTGTAAAAGATACTGTATTGATAAGAAATGCAAATGTTGCTTAAAGAAATTAATATGTAACTCAAAATGTCATGGTAAAAATAAATAACTCTGCAACATAGTTGGTAATTTTGTTACCAAATTTCTTTATTTTAATAAGTCAACTTTACCGCGCGTGGTGGTGTAACGGCTAGCGTTCTGGCCTCGCATTCGGGAGGACGGCGGTTCGAATCCCCGTCCGGGCATCCAGATTTGGGTTTTCCATGGTTTCCCCAAATCACTCCAGGTGTATGCCAGGATGCTTCCTTCAGAAGGCCATGGCCGAATTTCTTCCCATTCCTTGCTCCCCATCCTTTCCCGTCTCTAAAGACCTAGTTGTTATAGGAGACGTTAAGCAGTTAAAAAAAAGTCAACTTATATAAGACAATGATTAAAGATAAAGAAACAGTAAGGAAAAAGAGTATTTTATTTTCTTAACATCACCTGATCATTAATTAACATTTAGAATATGTAATTTCAGCCTGCCCGTCGTGGTTGCATCAGCTAACGTTCAGAACGCGTTGTGGCTTTTCTTAGCAGCCACAAATATCCTGAGAGCCACGACGCGAATTTTAGGCGATTTCCAATTTTCCAATTTCTCCAAATATTGATCTGTAACCTATGGGAGTAGAGTAATAACGGTTTTAACAATTAAGTAGGAGATAAGTTGAATAAACCGTCAATAATATAACAAAACAATGAATTGAAGAATCATAGAATATAAAAAATACATGGCAGCATATCCATCTATAACAGATAATTCACAATAAGCGTTTTATTCTTTAAATTAGCGGTTAAATATTTCCATTAATTACCTCATCTTTGTCAAAATAAACTATTTCTCCATTCTAACCGAAATTTTTAATATACAAGGGGTGATCAAATGAAAAGGTACGAAACGACACGGTGGGTACAAATGTAAACTTTATTCAAAATATACACCATAGGCCTGAGCACAATGATCCCCCTGATGAACAAGCCACAGGATTCCTTGTTCCCACAATTCAAGTGGCCGTGACGAGACCCAGTCCTTCACAGCGTCCTTGAGTACGTCGTCCGAGTTGAAGCGCTTCCCTTTCAGGTGTTTCTTCAGTGGACCAAACACATGGAAATCGCAGGGCGACATGTCCGGACTGTAGGGCGGATGGTCCAACGTCTCCCACTTGAACTTGGCCAGTTCCATGTGTGTGACTCTGGAGACGTGTGGACGCGCGTTATCATGGAGCAGAACCACACCCTCCGTGAGCAGCCCCGGTCTTTTGTTCTTGATGGACCCGCGTAAGCGTCAGTGTGTCTCACAGTACACATCGGAGTTAATGGTTTTTCTGTGGTCGAGGAATTCCACAAGTAGCGGACCTTGGACACCGCTTTTGATAAGAGCCTCTGCTCACTACTGCGCATGCGGGTGCGCGCGCATGCTCCGATCCCAGTCAGAGACTCCAATCGCATCCAGAGATGTCTCGCTACGTTCCCCATTGCGGAATATGCAAATATTTAACTGTTACGTTTTTACGTCGTTTCGTACCTTTTCATTTGATCACCCCTTGTATGAACAAATACAAATTTCACAAATGATTGTCAAAGTAGCAAGATCATACAATTTTAATGGTTCTTTAAAAAGATTTTACATTTGGACGCTTCTCATAAAACTGGAAGTCAAAACTAACATGAGAATACTTTTATCTTCAGCAACTAATATTTTTCGTAAAGACAAAAGGGAGAGAATTGTAGACAGTTGTACCTAACACATACCAAAGAACGAAAGGTAGCAAACATGACTATCCATTTTCAGTGCGAAATTAAAAGTGAATTATACGGTCTAAATCTCCGAAATAAAATTATTTTTTAATATTTTTTATTATTTTTGAAATATATTTTCCGTTGTTGGCCAATTTAAATAAATTATAGAATTAATAATAAGTTAGTGTTGACTATTACAACTTTCAAATAGTCATTTCCACCGTGTAACGGCAGAGTTAAAATTAACTTTATACATCGAGTGAATATGAATGACTGCCTCAATATTACAGAATTCTGATCAGTTAAATCCTAAGTAAAATACATCATGACATGGCAAAGATCGTATCCGGGACTAATTGGTTATTACGTTACGCCTTTCATTACTGTAATGTCGAAAGAAAAATAAAATAGTACTTATAGTTTTTCAGCAACATTACTTAGCACTGTCTAACTTTGTTTCAAGCGAGTAAGTTTTTTTGGTTTGGTTTGCTTTGATGAAACAGTTTGTTCAATATTTTCTTTAGTATTAAGTCCGCCGATAGAAATTTCGCACTGGCAAAAAGTGGAGTGAATTGACAGAACGCATTTTGTACGTAGTATTAACACTTTTCTCGGAAATAAACAAATATTTCACTCCTTAAAATTCCCGAGTGGAAGACGTATAGAGTACGTGGTTGCTTCACTCCCGAAACACTGTGCTATAAAATTCAGCTGCGGCCGTCGTGTGGAGAAGGTGTAATAAAACAGGAGCGAGAGAGACGGCGGGGACCCAGCTGCCTCTACTGTATATATTACACAGCCGCAGGAGAAGTAAAGACGTATTCACGCAGAAATAGGAACTGCACGTTTCCAACAGCTCAAGTACTGTAGTTATACCACTGCTCACATGTAATCATTCTCTCTTTCAACGGATGTCATGCATCCACTAAACTTCCCTGTCATTTTTTTACTATGTCGGTATACCTCTAGAATGTTCGTGCCTTTAAGGAGGGTGTATTCATAACTTGTAGACGGCAAGCTTATTAGAGCTGCATCTCTAAGATTAGGTGTCAAGGCAAGGAAAGAAAATAAAAGGTAGCCCATATGTTAGGGAGCGTTCATAAACTTGGCGACTCCATTCCAACCTTTTTAGAACCCACTCCCCTCCTCCCTTCCACAATGTAGCATGACGAGGATTTTGTTTTGACACCCCCTCTTCCAGTGGAACGTGGTTTTTACCCTATTAAATCCAGAAGACATTTTGAGCTGTTTTCTCTTAATATACTTACTTCCTCTTCATGGATAGGCCAAAAGCCTGTTCCGACCTCATTCTTCCGACCATCTCTTCCTAGGTCTTCCAATGTCCCTTCTGCCTGTGGGATGGTACTCCAGGGCAAGCATAGGAAATCTGTCCTTTCTCATCCGTAGGACGTGGTTCTTCCAGTTATCCCTTTTTTGGGTATTCTATCATTTAGCGGGGAGATATTCAGTTGTTCCCTTATTTCCTCGTTCCTCCTCCTATCATTTAGGGAATACCCTTTTACTGACCTTAAAAATTTCATTTCCGATGATTGAATTTTGCTTTTGTATTGCGTTTTATTTACCCATGTTTCGCTGCCATATAGCAGAGTCGGTACGGCCATTGTTTTATAAAACTTGAGTTGTGTCTCCTCTCGTGCTTTACCTTTCAGTGTTCGTCGAATTGTTCCACACATATACTGAAATCGGTGAAGTTTCTTCTTCACCTCGTTATCCTCATTAAAAGATAATTCACATCCGAGATAAGTAAAGCTGGAGACTTGTTCTATTGGCTGATTGTCTACCACTATTTTAACTCTGATAGGGTATTTCCCCTGCCATGCCATAACTTTCGTTTTTGCACGAGACAACTGCAGATTGTAATCTTTGCTGATAATGTTTAGTATATGAATTGCTTTTTGAAGTCCATCTTCATTTTCCTGGAGGATAAATTGGTCGTCTGTAAACAACATAGTATTTATGTAAGTGTTGTTGCTTATTTTTATACCAGGATGGACATTTTCTTTCCATTTCCTAACTAAGTCATCTATATATATATTAAAAAGTGTTGTAGACAGGCTACAACCTTGCCGCACTCCTTGGTTAATTGCAATTTCTTCTGTAAGTTTATTTCCTAGGTCTAAGACGATTTGTGTCCTTCTATACATATCTTGAATAACTTGTATTAAATGCTGTGGATATCCATTTCTTTGCATTATTTCCCATAGTTTTTGTCTATTTACTTTATCGAACGCTTTTTCATAGTCTATAAAAGCAATGAAAGTCTTTAAATTAAATTCTCTTTTCCAGTAGTTGTCTAAGGCAGAATATATTATCTATGCAGGAAGGTCCTCTTAATATACTGTCGTTAAAATTATTTCGTGTATAATGAACGCGACCAATGTATGCTTTATATACTTTTCTTTAATAATAAATATTCTCAATGAAATGGTGAAACTAACCATTCCTGCAAATGATCAGTTATTGGGAAAACCTCTTTCTCAGGTACAGCCACGGAATCCTTTTCTTCTTGAGGTGTTCCAAAAAAGATTTTCCTTATCGCATTCATCATTGTTTATTAGCTGATAAAATAGAACAAACTATACAAAAAAAAGAGCTCTTGCTGCAGTTCTATCACCATTCTTTCTACATCAGCAGGGAATATTTCTTTTTTCTGCTTAAAAGATTTCCATAGCTCATTGACCACGTTTTGGATATTGACAACTCGCTAGAAAAAACATTTCAGATACACCTCGTAAAGTTTATTGCAGAGAGGTATTTCACGCCACGCTATGAACTTGAAATATCACGTCAGCGAGCACTGAAATTAAAGTTGCACTCAAATTCACTTGACAGAACAAAATTATAATTATTTTATCAACGAGCAGTGTGATAACACGCGGACGATGCAATTCAAAACTTCAAAACGGTAGGACCTGTCACTGGCGTGTAATCTCCTGTGACAGCTTTAAGCAAGTTGAGTACTTCATGTTTTCTGACGCGGATTGCACCGTCGCGTATAACGGTATATGTTCAAATGCGCCGGTCTCGTGCAACCCGAGCACTATGTCTTCAATTCACGTGCATACGCAGCACGGTCAGTATATAGGGTAGAGAACATAAAGAGATAATTAAATGACGGAATAAATATCCACATGGTGTTGTGTAATCCTTACCCTATTTTGACCGAGAATTAAAAGGAATGAAAAGTGGATCCAAGGAGTAAAGAATGGATATGTTTGAGGTCGGAATAACAGAAGATTTAATAAAAGATAGAACAACTATTAGGAGATTGATCCAAAATTTCAAGGGTATGTAGTAAAATATGGACGGAAGAATGGAGGATACAGCGAAGTGAAAGGGTGAAGAACTATTGGAAGTCAAGAAAAGAAAGATCAAAATGAATGCACGGGATTACTTTTCGTGGGCCTTAGATGGCCGGTATCGAAGAGAAGAAGAGGAAGAAGAATTGAAAGTATATGGTATATTGGCCATCCTTGCGCAGTTGCTTGTTACACAATTGTAAATGAAAACACCGTCTATTAGCAACTGGTTTTATTCATATATGCTCAGACGCGTTTCGCCATTGTGGAATGAAGCATCGTCAGTGACTGCGGATGTATATATATGTTGTTTTTAACAAAATAACAATATTAATATACATAACTAACTAATAATAAACTACATTATACTTACGACTTATGGTTGAGGCTGTTACATGGTTGTCAGGAATAGCTCCATTTGCACTTTATTGTGACCAGAACTGTAGTTATGGTTCCACATAATTATGAGAATAGCTATTGTTACCCTTTTTTTTTGGAGGTAACAATACCACTGTTTCAAAATCTATTGAAATTTACACTTTGTGTCTGACGAACAGCAAAACATTCGTTTACAGTGATGCCAACCTAATGTTTTTTAGCTTGCAATATAACCTCTATGTATTATTAAAATATGTCTCTGTTTGTGCAGTGGTATCAGTGTTGTAATTTACTTTTTATGTGTATTATATTCCTGTGTCTTGGTTGTTCTTCAATGTTTTAAACAATGTCTCATTTGTCAAATGAGTGAATTCATTAAGTACAGTTTGCTTTGATGCAATGGCTTTGTATCCTGTATTGTAAGCAGGTGTTTCTTGTGATTATTTATTTTCAGTATTTTCATGTCTGTTTGTATCGTGGTGGGTTGGTGGTTGTGATCTAACAAATGTTCTGCCAATGTTGAGTGATTTGTACATGTAATGGCTCTGATATGTTTAAAGGTACGTAACTTGTCTCGGACCCAGCCCCCCCGTAGCCCAGCATTGCTTAATACCCAAACCCTCCTCTCCTCCTCCTCCGCCATCCCCTGACTTAACCACTTAGCTTATGGACACTCCCTTACGATCAGTCACCAAACCTGGTAGGTGACCAACAACTTTCGGGCCTGGTATTCGTGAGGATGAGGACAACCGAGGTCCAAAAATCAGCCCAGACGAATACTGGAGTTGCTCCTTGAAATGGCCAAATTATTATTATTATTATTATTTTAACCGACATGTCCTTAGCTGTAATGGCTACGACCTCGAGAATCTATAAGCTTCCAACTATAAATAAAGCGTGACAAATGTAAATTGGGCCTCCGCAGGTAGGGTTTCTTTTTTTTTAGGTATGGCTTTACGCCTCGTCGACGTCTAAGGTCATTAGAGGCGGGATGGGACTGGGGACAAGGAATGGGAAGGAATTCGGCCATGGCCTTTTTGAAGGAAGCATCGCGGCATTCGCCTGGAGTGATTTGGGGAAACCATGGAAAACTAAAATCTGGATGCCTGGACGGGGATTCGAACCAGCGTCCTCCCGAATGCGAGGCCAGAACATGTAAGGTTTCGTTCATTAATAACGTAAACACATATGTCACATGTGATAGCCTAGACGGCAGTCGCATGCCACAAAAATCAATGCATGACACATTTTCAGGTTGGCTGGCGAAGTACGCTCCACGGCTCTGCAACACCGCGTCACGTTGCCTCTCGCTAATGTCAACGTCTAATTGCGATCAAATTTGTTATAAATCATCTGTTTGCCGCAGCGTCTCTCACGTTGAGTGTTTAAATACGGACCTATCTTAAAGTGATTAGGTCAGCCTTAACACATCACTGCTTCTTCACCACCTTTTCCCAACATTGTGGGGTAGGCTGCCTCTGTTGAGTTTCACTCATCGTTGTCACTGTCAAATTTGGAGCTATGGTTTCACGGCCGCATGCCCTTGCTGGCACCAAGCATTTTATACCTACTGCCAGATCTTACTGAGTAAAATTTGGGGAAGTGAAGGGTTGCCATCTGTCTCTGAAACCTGTAACTGTGTTCTGCCTGTGACTAGTGTATTTTTTGTTTGTGAAATGTGTAGTTTATGAGGTGGGGACCGTTCAGGTATTCGCCTTGATGGCTGCCGAAAACCGCCTAAAAACCGCAGTCAGGACGGCTGATTCCCATTGTCCTGGGATCCGTTGTACCTTCCGGATTCAGTGAGCGGCGTCTCAGCGCGCTGACCCACACTGGCGGGTACAGGTAACACATCACTAGACAGGAACAAAAGAAATACCAAACCGCGCGTATTCTCAAATCACGATAACCATATCGTCTGCCAGGATTAATTATATCTGACCAGTATTTTGTGTGTGAATCGTGTTCTACGAAAAAAGGGTACTAATTTTCGGAACTTATCCTAAAATTCTCATCTTTCGGGCGTCAAAATGAAACATATCCTATTTTACCCCTGGTAATTGCGCCGTACATTGCTTGAAATTTCATCAAAATACCACCAGTAGGTTTTGCCTGAATTCCTTTCAACCAAAAAAGGATACTAATTTAAATGTCTAAGCTTTTCGACTTCACATCAAAATGAAACAAATAATATTTTACCCTCCAGCCCATGGGATATACATTACTCCAAAGTCGAATTCCATCCATCCAAACTGATAGACAGAACCATTCTTAATTCTGATGCAAATTAGTCAGACTTAAGAGCATTTAAATAAGTTTAAATGAAAACCTTTACATGTATTGCTCAAATATAAAAGTATGTTAGATGCTAGTATTTTTAGTATTTGTCGATTAAATGTGCACTTTGTTGATATCTATATAAATGAGAAAGTTTGGATGTACTGTCAGCCTCAATCACACCTTAATAACTCAACAGATTAAAATGAAGTTAGTAAATTGAGTTTCTAAGTGAAATGGATAGTTTTTATCACGCTAACACGAATAGTTCCTTCAGAAATTGCCATTATAAATTCGCTAACTCCAAAGAGTTTCCTACTTCGTACACGGCAGTGCCAAGTTTACTCTTTGCTTTATACAAAATCACAAACACTTCTTTTCAGAAATAAAAGCAAAGAGCTTCTGATATATTCATGTGTGTGCTAAAACTGATTCACTTGATGAATAATAGTTAGGAAGCAGGAAATATAAATCTTTTCTTAGCCTTAAATTTTTTTTAAGGTCGTAGTATCGGTAAGGTCACGAAGAGACGTCTTCAGTTGCGTACACGAAATGGTATAACACCAAAGATACCACACCGTAATTCCATTTGTAATATATGCGTCATAATATGAATTCTGGCTTTTCCGTTGTACAGCCTAAGTTACGAGCATTTTAGTACACATTTTTAAATTACGTTACTTTAATAATTGTGATGATGCTAATACCATAGTTCACGTGACTAGATGTAGTTCACACATGTATTCATTATTTATTTCGCTTTTACGACCGCCAAATTGCAAAGGTTATTTTTCAGCCATTTTTTTTAGCGGTTGCTTTGATTTCACGATCTGAATTCGTGGAACAAGTTTATATCGAAATTCACGATGTCACTAGCATGCAATATAGTGAATGTATTAATCCGCGGGTGATACAACCCTTGATTTTCTAGAAACGTTATTGGCTGAGTTTGTGGCTTGGTTCAAATAGAGGTTTAACCAGAATGACAACTGAAACTTTATTAGTAATTTAAGCTGCTTTCATGAGCACAAATTTAGTGACATGTATCGCGTTGTACTTAAATTGTATCAAAAGGTCAATAATAATAGTTCCAGAGCAAGAAATATAAACCTGTAGTTAAGCTAAAAAAATTAAATTCGTACTGTCGGTAAGTTTACAAGAAGATGTCTTTAGTTTCGTACATGAAATCAGGTATCACACCGTAATTCCGTTCGTAATATATGTGTTACAATATATATATGAAAAATTTAAATTTGAAAAAAGAAGAGCTGATTTCTAATGAGCTATATTAACGAAGATTGTGGTAAGGTTGAAACACAGCCTGGATCAGAATGATTACTAATATTCCACAGTGCACAGGGGATTTGGAGTGCAGAAGATTGCTGCCATGCCGAATTCTGACTATAATGACGTCAGAATCTGCTCAAGGCGTCTATTGCTGCTAAGTGAGTAATGTATGTAATCCTATCTATCGGCGCACGTTACACCTTTATTACCTATGCCACGGCTTTGAGGTCCACTTTTCATTTAAGAATAAAAGTCAAGGAAGCAGTTGACCATATTTTCAACCCTAAAGGAGAAATTTTTCTGCTGGTAGTACTCTGAATAGTAACAAAAACTTTTTACCATAACACACTTTCAAGTGGGTAACTACTGGTTGGGTATAAATTTCAGGTTCGTAGATAATAGAGTTTTTGAGACAGACCTGGTAATAAAAATGGTCCAATAATGAGGGCCACTCGTGTCTTGATTTCTCATTGTCAAAAATTCCAATAATATCGTTATCCTCTACATTTCGAGATCTGAACATTATAGCCAAGCACACTGGGTAGGATATTTTTTTGTCTCCTTTATTTTTACATAACCCCCTTAGAATATAATTCTACAAAATTGTAAATACAATATTCTGTTTCGAATAGATGAAACACTTTTTATATGCATATTTTGTGCCTGAGACTTGTTTAGTTTAATAGCTAGATAGCTGTGAATGTCAGAGGGACATATAGTGGAACGACAGTTATACGGCTGCGTTTTCTTGTTTGAATGGAACCCTAAAAAAGCGAACAATCCATTAATTCTTCTGCCAGCATCATTAATACCTTGCAGAACCGTCTTCCGATTTTATTAATGTATTTAGATCTTTCTAATTGCTGAGACGTTCACTAGCTACAGTACGTTCATCATCCAACCCTTCATATGCAGTGGTGAATCTAGGAATTTTCCAAACCGGGGCAAAAACTGTGAGATTACCGGCTCTTCCTATATTACTTTGCCGTCCCCCATTGTCGCCACCCGGGGCAGTATTTTTTTTTTTTTTTTTTTGTTAATCACCGCCCTTCGAACATTATTTTGTCGACCCCTGATGTTGCCCTCGAGGATACGAGCCCCGGTTTACTCTCCTCCCCCCCCCCTCCCCCGGATCCGGCTCTGTTCGTATGCAAGCTGATCGTAACAGACTACTAGTTAGCATGACATTGAGTAGCAGATCCTATTCAAAAGCATTTGTTGATATTCCATCGCATCGAGCAAGAGTAAACTTACTAAACGATAAATTAATAACCGATGATGATCCATATGAGACCAGAGAGAAAGGCCTTCAGTATTCCTGTTCCACCGAACGTGGTGGGTGAGCGGTAACTCTCCGGTCTCGCATTTTGGAGGATACAGGTTCGAATCCCCAAACGGTTATGAAGATTTCGGCTATCCATGGTTTCCCTAAATCACTCTAGGTGAATGCCGGAATGATTCCTTCAAAAAACAATGTACGAAATCTTCCCATTCCTTGCTCCCAATCCTTTTCCGCCGTCGACGAAACATAAAGCCAAAAAAATAATTACTTTATTCAAATTTTTTGTGATTCAGTGCTAATCTTGTATTTTTCGTGGCAAACAGAAGATTGGGGAGCGCCCATAAACTACGTAGCTCCATTTTAGGCATCCTGTGAACGCCCCCCCCCAACCTACCCCCGCTCACGTAGCCTGACGTGGCTTTTGCCTCTAGTGGGCATCCATAAATAACGTGAGGTGTTTTTCCGGATTTCCGAACCCCCCCTCCCCTCTGGTGTGACTTCGTGAGATAATGAAACGCCCCCCCCCCCCCTCTGGCGAGATCTGGCCCCTAGAAATCGTCCTCCCAACTTTTTGAGACCCTTTTTTTCTTGTTTTCTATTTTTTTTTAGCTCTACAGTACAACAAAAATTTCCAAAATCTCACGTGAGATTTCCGTTGCCCCCCCTCCCCCTTGGTGAGATTTCGCAGGAACCCCCCCCCCTATTTCACTTCACGTAATTTATGGACGCCCCCCTACATCCTCCCATCGCCTCTCACCCAGCGTGACACGTAGCTTTTTCCCTACTGATTCCAGTTTTCTCTCGTCAGACTTTCGTAAACTACATGCGGGGATTAGTAAATGACGGAAATAAATATTCAGTTATATTCACATACTGTTGTGTGTTCTGTGCCTTGTTTTAACTGTGACAAATAATATTAATGAAAAATTACGTGGTTTGGTTGTAATCCATCCCCTCCCCCTTTCATCTCACGCAGCCCAGTGTAGCTTTCTACGCTTCCCCTCTCCTCCCTCTCCTAAGCCGAACCACGTAGTTTATCGACGCTCCTTGTAATGCTTCGCGAAAAATTTTGTTGGGCTTAACATAGCAGCAAACCCGTTGGCGACTCACTGTTCCTTGTGCCATTTCTAAGAGAATGTTAACACCGGAAAATCCCAAGTTTTAGTTATAGTGATGAGCTAACCTGGTGGTTTGTGGAAGAACCTAAGAATGTCCCCAGTAAAAAGAGTATCTTGTTGCAAAGCCACTGTTTCTGTTACAGAAGATAGTCCCAGAGCCCCCGGACGCGTAATGGCTAGCAATTGGCCTTGCGTATCAAGGGTAACCAGTTCGAGTCCAGTCTTGGGCAAGGTCGATTTAAATTAAATACTGTGCTCATCTTATAATGTCTGTATTTTCTCGAGTAAAAATACTGAAGAAAAGTATTCGCATACACTGATACAATAACATAAGACTGGAGTTGACCATAAACAGGCATTCAAAAATTTATGCAACCTACCAGAAAATGAGGAAAGTAGTTATGTGCAAAAGCACTTAACCACATATGTTATATGATTTCCTATTACTCAAATTGTTTTTCCGATTTCGCTAATGTGTTTTGGAATAATGTTTTTGTCATTCAATTGCAGTGTTTCATTTTATAGTGTGCATCATGTCGTTTTGATTAGACCTGATACATATGGACTCAACTTTGTAAAGATTTGTTTGCTCTTTAAGATAAGTACTTTGTTAAATGTTTGCGCTAGTTTATGTTAAGTGGAGATAACATGTTTATGTGTCTAAAGATAAAAATACTCTCTTACGACAATGTGAGGTGGTGTAGTACCAACATCAAACACTAAATATGAGCAACATTTAGTTACAAAACAAAAAAAAACAAAAAAAAAACAAAAATAATTGATAGATAACTGGTAATTCATTCTATAAATACTCACGATCACAATCATCTCTTTATTGTTAAATCTAAATAAGAGTGGGTTATGTTGTTCCCAGAACAATTCTAAAGTACGAATATTAATATTCATCGTTTTTCTGCACTAGAATTTCCTACATTTGTTCCAAATTTAACTGTCTTAACTTTTTATGTACAAAACTTATGGTTGTGATTAAAACAGGTAAATAAAAATATTTACAAAAATAAATTACGCTTAAAATACTGAAATTTATAAATCTGTTTTATAAAGATCCACAATGCTTGAATACTTCATAAATTTGACAAGAAAATTCAGTGAAAACCATATTGTTGTTAGTTGGAGGAACCTTCTTTACAATATGAAATACTATAGTGCATAACTTACTGCCTTTGGACATATAAAGGACAATATAAACCAGTCAAGGAAGAATCGATTTTTCCTTCACATTAGAGATGTTCTCACGATACTGGCTTAATGTATGCAGCCAAACAAGTTTCCGAATTAATCCTCGAACTATTAAATCGTAAGTTGTATATTTACAATCGAGGTTTGCACTAAATTCTGCGCCACGTCAGGGAAATGCTTAGAATATATGTAAACTCGTCCGTAGTCACGCGTCCATCAGCAACTAACGAGAACATAGAAACGTTACAGAGCTTGTAAAACAGTGCCGCCAACCAGACGCGAAGACAATCACGCGCATTTCAAATTCTGCATTCTTATTGGAGCACTCTTCAGTTTTGTGGGACAATTTCTTTGGTGTAACTGGAAAGGGGATGCTACTGCTGTTATACGATAATGGCTTGGTTACGCTATTTGCTTTCTGAAGCACGTGGTTTGGCGTTACTAACTCCGGCCCAAGTGCCCGCTTGCTATCTGACCATTACTCGCCGCAAGCAGTAACGGGAGACGTGTCCATTAGTACAAACTGCGCTTCCTTCTCTCTCACTGAAGATCGAGAGCTGGAAAGAACGGTGGTAAGGGAACGGAGAGTAACTGTGTACCGGTGAAGAAAATGATACCATTAAAAATCACTAAATATATCCAACCAAATAATACCGACAGCAAAAACAGTTCCCGTGAGGTCTCAATGTTCTGGCGACAATGTTTACTACCAGCTGCACAACCCGCCTAACCTAACCCGATAATCCTATAAGGTTAAGGGGACCTATAGTTTTATGAGACACAGATATAGGAAAATAAGCCAGAGGATTGGGGCGCGTTCAGCTGACACTGTTATCCGAACCGGTGACTCTTCGATTCCCTGTTAGACTCATAATCCACTGGGCCACTCACACATAACGATGCATATCTTCAAGGTGTTAATACCGAGGATAATAACCTGTCGGTCTGGACGAGCGTGTTTAAGGGGATCGCCAAAATGAACACGCAGAGCCACATCGAGTCTCTGTAAAACCTCAGGCTCGAAGAACCAGCCCTCCTGACGACTGTTTTTAAGAGGTATTCCGTAATCACCAACATTACCATGGTCATCCAGCGCGTCGAAGTCTACACTTGGCTCAGACAGGTGACAACCGCACTTTTCTTTTTTTGCTTGGAGCTTTACGGATCGTTGAAGTCTTTAAAAGCGTGAGAGATTTGAGGATGAGGAAACGGCAAACAATTCAGGTATAGCCTTTTGAAGGAACCATCCGGTATAAGTCAGTAGAGGTTTAGGGAAATAATGGGAACCTGAAATCTGGAGGACAGGAAGGAGATTCGAACATGCGACCTGCCGAATATGTGGATTGTGGGTTACCACTCACCATCTGGCTCGGTTTGCATCGTCCGAGAAAGAAAAGAGAAGGATGAGCTTTGAAGTTTTGTCATAGAGTGAATAATTCAGAATAGGGCGACTGGAATTCAGATCCCAATGGAGCCGATATTCCGAGATCCAGCTGCAAGATTTCTACGTCCATCTGTTATTTGATTGAAATGAAATTTTTATGTATAATTAGAGGAGAAGGTGATAATATGGACCCCCAGTTTGTTTTTTAATTGTAAAATGTATATTAGTAATCAAAAATAGGGGTGATTAGCATAGCTACAATCTGGTGTTAGTTACTGAACATATTGTAATAGGTATAGGCGTTTAAAACTTCATTTTATATTTTAAAAAATTCGATTTTCAAAAGTCGACACATTCTTTAGAAAACGGGATGTGCAGTTAATATGGCCCCCATGGTGTTTGTAATATGAACCCACCTTATTAATAAAAGGAGATATTGGAGAATAAAATAATTAGAACTGCTTTGTGACAAAAAACATGTTTATTATACATAAGTAAATTTAAGTAGATATAAGTAGATATAAAAATGAAATTATCTACTCCAATAATGGAATAAAATTAACGACAGAAATCGCAGACATACTCCTCCTTATCTGCCCCTGCACATTTGTTATGAGCCCAAAGAGAACACATTAGGCATTGGATCATTAATTCCCCGCGGACGTTACTGGAGAACTTTTCATCACAAAAAAGACATGACGCGTCTTCTTGGTTTGGTTGAGGCTCTCCAACTGGGAGGTCAAAAGGTGATTCGCCAGAGCAAGTGGAGACCTGCATCCTGTCATCATCATTGTCACTGCTGTCAGCTGGTGGTTGCTGTTTAAGGTTGATCTTCTTTGATTTCCCAGCATTGGCCCGTTGGGTTGAGTGAGACGTGGTTGCTTGTTCTGTAGCACAGCTTTAAGTCCGGAACAAGAAGGCTGGGGGTTATCAAACGTCAAACATCTGTTGTCACTTGTTGTTGCTGTTGCGCCTCTCCCACGGTTACGTCCACGACCACGAAGATTGGCAACAGCTTCTTTATTTGCCAGGAAATCTTCTAGCTCTCTCTTATAAGGAGAACTAGTGATGATTTTTGCGACGGAGGGTTTTCGTCCACGATTTGATCTTTTCTTTTTTTTGGGACTGGGTGAATGTCTTTAGGTGAAAGGTTGATGTGGGTGGATGAGGATTCGCTTCAACCGTTCGAGTGTCATCAGGCTGGTCATCTAGGTTATCAGCTTGATATTCGGTTTATTGCTTCCTCCTCCCCTGCAATGAATTCATGGTCTTGAAAAATGTTCTTTCCAGGGGGTAAATACCTGTGACCCGGAATCCATTCACAGCGTTTAATCCTATGGTACATCGGAGGTACGCTTTTCCAATAAGGGACGTTATAACGTAAGGTCCAACAGGTCTGCTTTCTGGAGCATCAATTGTCTGATATTTTCGCTGTAGTGGGTTTACAGGGCTCCCATGAATGTTCGATCTAATGTTTGCATATGTGTTGTGTGGGATGGTAAGGACAAAATTGTGATGTAATTCTTCTTCGCCAAGTCTATTACATCAATGTTTCTTGTGTGAGAAAAGTGACCATCAAGGATAAGTAGTATGGGCGAGGTCTCTGATGGCTTAGTTTTATCAATGGGCCAACCAGTCTTTGAAACAGATTTGCATTGAACCCATCCAGATGGGTGAGCTCTTTCATAAGGAGATCCGACATGTTTGTTCTCGGAAAAATCAAAATCGGAGCGACATAAGATCCTCCTGCACTCATTGAACAGATGACTGTTACCAAAGATCTAAGTTCTGCCGCAGTCAGAGAACATATTTGACGTTTACCTTTACTGGCAATTACTTGGTCTGAACTACACTAAAGCCCGTTTCATCCACATTCCAAATACAGTCACCCGGGTACATGTGTTTCGAATATTCTGACACCAGCAAGTCATAAAAGGCATTAACTCTTTCACGGGTTAAAACCTTTCGCACGAGCATATGATGTTCCAGTTGATTGACAGCTTTTCCTGATGACGTCTAAGGAAATGGTCTAGCCAAGCCCCGCCAGCAACTTCATTTCTAAAGTTGGTTTTAATGCCATTTCTAACTGCCATTTGGTATGCTATTCGGCGAACATCCAAGCCTCCATACACTACAAGTACTCTACTAGTTCATTTTCTAGTGCTTCATGTAGAGCTGTTCCTTCCTAGTTTCTATTGGGTGACCTCAGCTGAATGAGATGTACTAGCCTCTCTTACATATCTTCGGCACCTAAAAATTATGAAGCCTTTTTGACCCACCATTTTTTCAATAACAGCAGATACTGCTTCTTTCATCTTCTTTGTCCCATAATTGCCTTCTACCGGCCAGTTTTAGTGACAAGCTGGCTCTAGGCATCTGAAAAATAAATTAACCACAAATATTGAAACTGCTTGTAATATGGACCCCGGAGTCCATATTACCATCACCTAAGGAGGCAATATTGCAGACATGAGCATGTTAAAAAACATGGTTATAGGATAAAAACTGAAATCCTCAGAACTTTCTAGTCTGTGTTAAACTATTGGCAATAACCTCTAAATCATATGCATGGTACCTAGAACTAAGTATTTATCAGTTATGGTAGGTTAAAATCAAGAAATTTACATACCTTGCAAAGTTTTGAAAATCACAAAAACACAGTTCACCTAACAATTACTCAGCGACTGCGCCGAATGGCTCCCAGCGCCCCTACTCCACTGGCCAGTTGGTATACTACTGTACTAGTTCCAGCGTTCTCCAAGTGATTTCATTACATTGTTATTAAAATACGGAGGGGGCGCCATATAATAAGCAGGGGCCATATTGCCACCTTCTCCTCTATTAATTGAAGAATACGATTCTGCTGGGTTTCCAATCAGAAAATGGCCTCAAGTATTTTTAATTAAATTTTCAAAAAATTTCATTATCTTTTTTTTTTTTTTTAAGTAAATTATTATTCATTTCAAACAGACACATGAGTTACATATGTAAAAGTGAACGCAAGTAGGGGTTGCCAGCTGTTAAAGATACATAAAGCTATGTCCACACTTGTTCAACTTTTAGTCGTCAGAGGCATGCGTCTCATTGCAAGGGGGAGATGCTCTGAAGGCATGCATCAAGGGCATGCCAGAGGTCCTCAGTTCGTTCAACAAACCAGGAGGCACGGCGTGTTGCAAGCGTTCCCAGTTGAAGTGGGTTCTCATGCGTCTCCGCTTGAAATATGTCTCTTTCCAACGAGGAAACACATTTTTCGAAGATTACCGTTTGTTCTCATTGTTATGGAACGCCAAAAATAAAGACTATATCAACAAAATCAAGGGGACAGATGCTCCGAGGTCCTTGGAGAAAATATTCGATGGATATAGCTGCAGTGAAAACGGAAATCAAGAATTTGAGATTATACTTTTCTAAAGAGAAGCAGAAAGTCCTTTCCAAGAAGAGCGGTGATGGAGGAGATGGGAATTACATTTCATCATGGTTCGTGTATAATAGTATCCCGTTCAAACCCGATAAAATTACGCCGAGGGAAATGTAAGGTGGCTGGAAACGGGACTTCAATCGCGGAAACATCGAAATGCAGAAGTCAGTACCTAGCGGTTCAATCTGGTTTCCTTCTGTCATTCATTTCGGCCTATATTAATCAATTCAATTCATTTAATCTATTTTAGAGTTATTTTACAAAATTCCTGTAGCTTGCGGAGTATCACGGTACTTTCGTGACGTTATTTCGTAGGGTTTTTGATCATTTGTTTAAGCGACCGTACTTATCAGTATTTAGTAATTTTTCGCAACATTTAAAATCAATTCAAGCTCATTTTAATTAATATTTCCATTGATTGATTGTTATGAAGAATTTTGACAATGTAGGATTGTTTGTTTTGCCCAGATTCTTGTACAAACATTTGGCGCAGGTCGCGTAATATTCACGCGAGCAGTATACAATACGTTCACGTAGGCAATCTTTAATCTCGTTTAACGAATGGGAGGGAAGGTTCAAGATTAATCAAGTACTTAGTATATCACAGATTTAAACAGCAATAAATATCATATTCAGTAACAGTAAACAATATTTGTTGTAATAAGCAATCAGATGCATTTACGTGTGTATGTGAAAGTATTAACGAACATTCTGAATAAACAAAAGTCATTTGTACAAGTAGCAGCCTGTTATCTATTTAAAAATTTCAGGAAGTTCAGATTATTTATTGGAATGGAACTTTTTTTATGTTAATCAATATCAATTGTATTATTACATCATGACAGTTAAGAAAACTGCAACATTTTTTATGATGTCAAATATAGATTCAAATTTGGCATACGTGGTGTAACATCAAGAGGCTTACATAATGAATAAGTAATTAACTCAATCAACATCTCGTTAACACCTTATAATCTTAACTTACCTATTTCTATGCACGATTTTCTCGTATCAAGAGAAATTCGTTCTAATGTATTAGATATACACATGTAGGTAATGCGCAGGTTTCTTTCTTCCAGAAACTAAACTTATTGAAAGTAATGTATACTCAGCTACATTTTCCAGATACATCTTGAGCTGAAAATGTTCATGTCTTACTATGGTATACCGCCTGCCGATTACATAAAATACGAATTCATCTAGCATCTGGGAAGCATTTGAAGAATGTCTTCGAGGAATTCTCCGAAGCGGGGCGAAGCCAGTGTCGTTTGCTGTAATTCCACGCCAAGTTGCGGGAATAGTAGTTTCTGTGCTGGCATCTTCAGTATCCAAAGATCCCATTGGCCAGTAAAACCTTGTACAATCTGGCTGCATACGAATGAAATTGTGCAAATATGCGCAACATAAAACTATGTCAACAATCGTGTTTTTAACTTTCATTTCAATTGCCCTCCGGAAAATTCTGAAAACGGAATCAAACAGGCCGTAGGCATTATTAACCGCGAGTCTTGCTCTTGATAACCTTTTGGGCTATCCTTGATCCTAATCAACTTTGTATGGTTTATTTAGATGAGTTGTAGAAGGTAAGGCATTATCGGTAACCACCGGTATTTCGCTAATATAATATTGGAAGCTGCAACGCCCGTTAGACAAATTGGTTCGTCCATCTTGCTGCGGCTACACCAGAACGCTGAGGGGCATGAACATATTACAACAGGAACGGGGAAGACGAAAAGGCAAATTGAAAGGCAAGAGGCACAAGTGTGGACATAGATTAAGAGCGCGTGAGAGTTTTCGTACTGTACCGTCCATCAGGCGGTGTGTTGCGCTAACAGCTCGCAATCCCTACTTTTACATCCCATTTTTACATAGGCAACCCAAACTTTTTATATTATTTACATGTCTCTCTTTGAAATTGATTACATATATATAAAAGTGATCTTTTTTGTTTTGTTTTGAAAATGTAATTTAAAAACACTTGAGGCCATATTTTATAGGCAACTTGACAGAATCGTATTCTACTATTAATAATTATACATATCAATTGAATTTCAATCAAATAATAGATGTACCTAGGTAGAAATCACGCAGCCGGATCTTAGGCTACCATGATTTTACCCCGACGCTGATCGTTAGGAATGATCTGTTAGGACCTTTCAGCCTGAATTGAAATGGGTACTAGGATAAATGGAAATGGACGGAACAAGGAGCTTAACACAGCGCGTTAATTCTTCTACTAAGGTTAGATATATTGGATTGGCATTGCCAATATAGAAACTACGTCTGGTCTCTGCACTGTCGAAACACGAAACAGACAACTTGGAGCAGAATGGTAGCTTTGGGGTAAGGTGTATGACTGTACATCAAAGATCTCATGTTTTCTCATCAATCACTATTTTAGTTAATTTATACGTTAAAACATATAACCGAATTTGTGTTTTTTTCTCTTTATTATCTTCAAGAAGCTTCCAGTTTCTTCAGCTATAAAAAAAAGTTTAATTTGTAACATTTCTTTCCAGCTAATGTTTAGTATTAGTCTATAACACATAAGGCCTTCTTTCCTTTTCGCCTATCGTCCAAGATTTACTTCCATGTAACACAACACTCCTTACATAGACCTTCAACAAGTTCTCCTTTTCCTTCGCAGTTTTCTTTATTTTAAGTATTCGATTTTTTCTTTTCTCTTTCGATACCTTGGATTGCTATGAATGATAGAAAAATCGCCAGAGAAATATTTGTCACGAAACATGTTTGAAAATGCGTACCAAATTAGCTCCCACAGACGAGTCGCCGCTCTTTCGTATGTGTACAATATTCTACAGTTATTCTATTAAAATGCGACCACACTATAAGAAAGAAAGGAATGGATGATATCGGACGTCTGTCAATGTAAAACATGTATAAATGTTCGGGACCTTGCTCGTGAATTGTGGATGGAGCTTAAAACAATTATACGTTCCCTTTTCTGCTCGGCGCCGGAGTTAACGAGAGAACGAAAACTAAAAGCGACGTAACTATCAACCAACAACTGGTACTAAGACTCTTTCTTTCGGATTTTTCATACTACTTAAAAAAAAGGTGAAAAAAAGACGAAATATTTACACAGTCAATTCAGGCAAACACCATTTTGACAATTCTCGATGATTTTTTCGTTTGGTACGAGTTTAAAACTGTTATAATGATTAAAAAAGTGTTTGGTTATGTTTTTAATTTATTTTTTCTTCTTCGGATGACATATGGTTTTGTTCGATACTATCTTCGTCGCTGAGTTTGCTATCATGGACATCAGTAAAAAACCTCAAGAATTTGAATAAAACTATATAGCTTACATCGATCGTTCATATGACAAGTATATTATCTACAACAGAAAATCTAATTAAAAAAACCGTCTTCACCGTTCTGGTCTAGATTAATCCCCCCCAAATTTTTTACCTTTTTTTGTTTTACTCTGTCATCCAGTCGACCTCGAAGCCATTAGAGCCAGTAGAAAAATTGGGGCAATGAAACGGAATGAATTCAGCCGTGGTCTCCTGAAGGAACGGTCCCGGCAATCGCCTGGAGTGGAAAAGCAAAAATCGGGAAGGATAAAACATGAATCAACCCCCGTCCTTCCGAATGCCATGATAGTGCGTTAACCGCTCATTCACTACTTTTGGTGGGTGCCCAGTGCCCATCAGTTCGATCCCCTGTAATAGATTTTGCATTGATAGTAAGGGACATAACCAAGAGATCCAATAATTGGAATAATCTCAGCCTTCTTCCACTACATTTGGTCCAGTTAAATTGAAGATCCTTCTGCTTGAGACATTTTTCTTTACACAAATCAGCATATTACGATCAGGAAGGAGAGCAACAGGTTTTCTGGGATAATATGTGGTCCGTGTTATTGTTATTATTATGATAGGTCAGTAATGAATGGATGGATGACCTCGGAAATGGAAATGTTCCCAAGTACGGTAGGTCCAGAGAGATGCAGAGAAAGGTGCGAAACATCGATTACAGGGACGCCAAGAGAGTGGAAAGCTCATGTTGCTACATTGTCTGTTTACACACTCACTGCAACCACCACACAGTGTGCTCATTAGAGAGAGCAAACAGTCCTTACTGCGTCGTCTTATTTAAGGACGTTATCATTCTCTTGATAAGCAAACGGAGACGAGACAGCTGACACTCCACTGCCTTTTCATTACATCACACACGTGTGACGCCGCCATACTAGTTGGGTCGACCATGGCAGCGCAAACATGGCACATTTTTCCGGTGGTTTCAGACAAGGATTTCTGATGAAAGATCGAGGCGACTGCGTCAAGAAAGGCAACTCACACCTGTCAGTGGTCCCACAATTTACGAAAAAACCGTTCAGCTGTACAATGTCTGACAGGCAACCCAGAAACATCCGTTCTCGGTTCAGTCAAATAATTTTTTGTTACGCGAGATCGACACTGTGGCGTACGATTTCAAGGTCCCATTCAGATGTTCGAATTAACTGGTTAGTACAGGCTTCCTCGGGGGCAATTCTGTGTCAGGTAGATGGTCTCTGGTCCAATAATATTAAACGCCGATTATTACCGTTTGTTTAGTGTTACAACGTAGTTTAAGGAGTTAGGGCATTATTGAATGCTGCAGGTATACGATTCCAAACCTCTCCGCAGTACGTATGGAGGGAGGCCGTACGACACTGATCAGAATATTTCATCCGTCGGATCTTATTGTGAAACTCGGCGGACCAGTTTGTGTATTTCGGAAAAGTACACCTGAATGGGCACGCATTAGACTTAACCTTTTCTTTTCTTTCATCTCTCACCCACAAACAACATTCCACAATGAACACACACATCAGCACAGTCATCCAGGCAGTAACACTATCGTACTGGGGAAGGAAATTCAAATCCTCCCCAGTTACTTCTCCCCGCGACGTTTCTACGGACAGGTAACAACCTACATAATAACTTGAATAATGGACATGGCATTTCTTTCCATTACTTAAATTTCCAATCTATACCTATACAACGCAAATCTTGGTAATGTTGTAACGCTGTCACGCCATGACGTCACACTTTGACGTCACGCTCAGACGTCACGTTTTTCGTCTTCGTTACCTAACTTACGACCAGAGATGTTGTTATAGGTTATGTACTTTATTAATAACAGTTCTATTTAGCCAAGCATCCGAGAATAAATTAACTGTCAGAATACAAATAAAAGTACGTATTTCGTTTAAATTGACATAGTAATTATTAGTTGCATATATTTATTTAAATTCGTTTGATTAAAAGTATTTGTTAAAATCTTTGCCCCTAGATATGTAAGATAAAATTTTCGATTAGCAATGTTAGCGGCAGTTTTTATTGATTGTTATTAGAACTGGCACTTGACATTACAGCAAAGGGCATGAATAATTTCATTTTTTAATAATTTAAATTGTTTTCATGATTGCACCGAGCATGGTGGTGTAACGGTTAGCGTTCTAGCTTCGCATTAGGGAGGACGGCGGTTCGAATCCCCGTCCAGGCATCCAGATTTGGGTTTTACATGGTTTCCCAAATCACTCCAGGCAAATGCCGGGATGCTTCCTTCAAAAGGCCATGGCCGAATTCCTTCCCATTCCTTGCCCCCCCATCCTTTCCCGTCTCTAAAGACCTCGCTGTTAGAGAGACGTTAAGTAGATAAAAAAAAATCATGATTGTCCTGTTACTTAAATCATTACTTCGAAAGTAGTTCCATACTGATAGCGATTTATACAATTGTAAAAGTTAAACAATTAATCTATACAGTCTAAACTAGAAATAAAACTAATATCACGTGACATGACGTAAGTTGTTAAGATTTATTTTTAATTTCCTTAGCCTTCACTAATGATATATTTCTTGCACATGTAATTGTATCAACCATTCAAACGTTGTAATATTGCTCTGAATCACCGATAACAAAATGGTAGCTGTAAGAATCCGTGAAGATTTCTGGTCAAGTTTATATCGCGATGTATTATTGCCACTAAAATGTGAAAGAGTACATGTAATAATATGCCTGTGATTGAAGTATTGTTTCTCCCGCGGCAAGTTTACAGTAGTATGCGGTTAGGTTGAAATGCAATCTGGACCCGGATGCTAACTGAATCCTTGTGCTACAACGCACGTCACTAGGAATTACATTGATCTTTATTTTATAACAATACTATTTAGTTAACCAATTGCTAAGAAATTGATTTTGCAGAACACTAAAAGAAAAGTATGTATTTCGTTTAAATTTGCATATTATTTATCAATTGCTTTTGTTTACTGAAATCATTACTTGGTTTCAATGAAAGAAGTTCGAAATTGATAGCGATCTATGCGACCTAAACCACAATTAAAACTAATATTAAGTGGCATAACGTAAGATGTTAAGATTTACATTTAGCATCCTTCGTTTCTACTGGGGTCATTATTTCAGCCACATGTAAGCGGTGTCAGCTGTTAAAACCTCGATCTTCATCTCAGATAATAAGAAGGATGTAAGAAACCGTAAAGATTTTGGATCAAGTTTATATCGCAATGCATGATGACATTGACATGCGATACTGGGTATGTATATATTCACGTGTGATTGAAGCTTTGATTTTCTATTGGCAATATTAGCGGAGATCGTGGTTAAACTGAAATGCAACCTGGACCAAGTTGACAACTAAAACTTTTTCCTACAGCACAAGGGTTCTCGATATATCAAAAATCTATATTTTTGGAGTATCAATTTTAAATACCAATTCAATATTTTTTGTGCGAACGCAAATTCAGAATCCAGTTTCATGTTTGTTATATATATATTGGATAAATGTACGTACAGATGTGATCTGAACGCGTCTTAAAAAAAGTGAATTCGTTGTAATTTAACAGTTTTTCATCAACGATGCACCGATAAAAAACAAAATTAATTTCTTACAGGTTTATGCTAATATAAACTTCATTTTTGTCAACATATTTTATTGTTAAAGGTTAGATTATTATTTTTAATCAGGTCGAAGAATATTGATTAAGCATCCGTGTTGAGGGTTGAAGTAAATTAACAGATTCTGTTTTCAATTGGTTACTTTCATTGATGAATAGAAGTTAATGCCTTGACGGAGTATCTGAAAGGCCAAGCCTTTGCTGTGTCGTCCGAAAGAGTGGCTTCTGCAGTTAACTTAGCGGCACCGGAAAACAGGAGTAGATTGACGGGGGAACAAAGAAAACAGAGTTATTTTCATGTCTGCATTAGATGAATACTGGTTTCACTGATTGTAAAAAAAGTTAATAAAAGTTTTTATAATTTCCACATGAGTATGATTTTCAGAATTTTAAAATATTTTGATATATTTTTTTGAGTATTTTTACAAAATTAGTGGCTGTAGGCAAAAGTATCGATATATCGAATACCGATATTTTATTCTCGATTCATATCAATACTGTTTGTAAACATCGAACGATATTTATCGATATATTTTTTCATTTGCCCATCCCTAGGTTTGGTATTTAACCCGGAACCCTGGTGCTCAGTCAGGTGATTAGGAATTGTGCACCACCACCTCTCCAAATCTGCTTAGCAAAACTTTTTCCACTATCAAACCAGCTAGCCTAATATCAAAAACCATACAATGCGATGGTGTCTCAACCATTTTGATTTATAGGTGGATGTTTCGTTTTTGATGAAAGCATACTCAAAAGTTGATGGCGACTTGTAAGGGTACGTAAAACAGGGCGCCCGCTGTGGTGTCTTTTGAAAAAGTACGCCTAAGTCGGTTACCATCGGATTATAACCCATTCCTTCTTTAAATTAATGCCCATTGACAATATGCTCAGTACACTGCACTTAAAGCCAGCAATACAATTACAATATGACTAGACGTACTGGGGAAGGCAACGGAATACTACTGCAATGCTAACATGTGAACGTTATGCAGAGTAACCCACGAGAGTTGCCGTTATTAGAGTTATGGAGGCAGGAGCCTGGCGCCCCAGTTCACGTGTCAGAACACTCTGTCTCGCCTCAGAGATGAAATACCTCAACACGATGTTATCGCGCTCAGCTATCTCCTTCCGCATTAGCATACAATCTACTTCCATGAGAGAAAGTAGGCATAGCGATTCCGTTAGCACAGAAAATACACAATGGAGGTTGTACCGGCTACTTCGGACAACTTTACGTCACAGCGCGGGAGTCACAATAGGGCTTCTCGCTTGTATTTCCTTGTACTGGGCGAAGAGTTTCACAAGTACAGTGTGACCTGCCATACAGCAAGTAGTAAGTGACTTTTACAGCCCAGCGAATTCCTCGCAGATTCACATCGTGGAGCATTACAATGGTGCACATGTTTGTTTCATACAACTCTAACTTTAAGAAAGATCGGCAGTTTGGCCGAAGTTACTATGTTTAACGTGACAAAATACGATGTACGCGGCTAAATATATCGGTTACTCCACCCAGGCTACCCGTTTACTCTATTCTTATGCGAGTTGCTCTTCCATTTTATAATGAAGAAAATTTTATATAATTTAAACCATTTGTTCTATACATAACAGTCCTCACAAACTAATGGAAATACAGCTTACTCTTCAAAGTAAAGCCAGTACACAAAATTTCTCCTTTCGCGTTGAAAGTGTGGTCGACTGCTTCCTTTTCCAGTTTAACGAAAAGTGTACCCGAAAGCCGGGGAACTTGATAGCATTATTTGTAGGACAGAAGCGGATATCGTTATCGGTACAGAAAGTTGGCTAAAACCGGAAATAAGTTTCGCCGAAATTTTTAAAGATAGCATGAATGTTACATTCTCATGGAGGTGGGGTATTTATAGCTGTGAGTAAATCTCTCCCATGTAATGAAATAGAAGTCGATACGATCTGTGAAATCATATGGATTAAACTCAAAGTTGCTGGGTCAAAACTCATCATAGGCGCCTTCTACCGTCCACCCTATTCCGACATAGCTATCGCCGAGGAGTTAAGAAATAATGTAAACAGTATAGCTAGCCGTTTTCAGGATCATGCTATGATTCTAGGAGGCGACTTCAATCTGCCTTATATTGACTGGCGTAATTACGTTCACATTACAGGTAGCAGGGATAAGGCAGTTTCTGAAGTAATTCTCGATTTGTTGTCAGATAATCATCTCAAGCAGCTAGTTAATGAACCTACGCGGTGTCATAACGGTAGCGAAAATATTTTAGATCTGCTGGTTACCAACAGGCCAGAATTATTCACTGAAATTTCAACGACCACAGGTATAAGCGATCACAAAGTGGTAATTGCAACTATCAGACTAATGACCAAGCGAAAAAGGAGAAAAGGGCGGATTGTATACAAATTCAGTTAGTCCTCTAAGGAGTGTTTTAGAACCTACCTGAGGAATAATTACCATAACTTCAAGTCAAAATAGGACACCGTTGAAGAGATGTGGCATCGATTTATACGAATAGTCAGGGAAGGTATTGATATACATATACCGAAGCGGATAATAAATGGGGAGGATGATCCACCGTGGTACACATGCAAAGTCAAAAGATTACTAAAAAACAAAGGAGGATACATGCACGCTCAAGAAGGAAGGGGTGTCGCAGCGATTTAGAAACCTTAGCTGAGTAAAGAGGACGTATTAAGAATGTAATGCGTGAGGCCTTGAATGATTTTCATTCCAAATCTCTCTCTAAGAGTCTCACAGAAAACCAAAAGAAATTTTGGTCGTATGTATGAAAAGTCAATTGTACCAATAGCAATATTCCAGCACTAATTCGTGAAGGTTCAGAGGTTAATGAAAGCCGCGATAAAGCTAACGTACTAAATACTGTATTCAAAAATTCATTTACTGATGAAAATAAGGATAGTGTTCCCGTTTTCCCACGCCGTGTCGAGTTGGTGATGGAATCATTACGAATAGATACTGCAGGTATCATAAAGCAATTAGAGCTCCTGAAGTGGGGGAAAGCACCGGGCCCAGATGGAATTCCAGTAAGAGTATTTTCAGAATATGCGGCGGAAATCGGGCCATTTCTATCTGATATATTCAGTAAATCATTAGAAGAGCGAAAAGTACCTTCAGACTGGAAAATCGCGCAAGTAACTCCGATTTTCAAGAAAGGTGATCGAAGTGATCCTGGAAACTATCGTCCAATATCTATAACATCTGTTTGTAGTAGAGTTATGGATCATATTATATGCTCGAACATTATGAAATTTCTAGACGATAATAATTTGCTTACAACAAATCAACACGGATTTCGGAAGAAAAGATCATGTGAAACACAGCTGGCCCTATTTACACACGACGTAATGAAAGTTATTGTTGCAGGTTCACAAGTAAATGCCATTTTTTTTAGATTTTCAGAAAGCCTTTGACTCTGTGCCACACAACCGCCTTTTAGCGAAGCTACGAGCGTACGGTATATCGGATCAGCTTTGTGAATGGTTTTTTTTTTTTTTTTTTTTTTTTTTTTTTTATGTGTCTGTGCCTCAACGGCTTGTTTGTGTAAAAAGTTCCGTTGCCGGGGCAACACTACTTAATGTGTCTCTCTGTATAGGATAGGTTATTTTGGGGACACTTTTTATTACTCATTGAGGGGAAAACATGACTACGGTTCGTCAGAGACGACCTTATGTGAAAAACCCCTACAGTTTTCTTACAGTCATATCAGTTCTATTCAGGCTGATATATGATGCTTAGTGGTACTTTGTATTTGTGCCAGTGCCTTGGTTTGGTTGTGCCAAGGGTATGGAGCCTTTCATCCTGTTCTCTGTTTTGTTCAACTCGCTGGTAGAATTTTTCTGTTTGCCGGTAGATCTCGACGTAGATCGGGTTTACGCCAGCTTGGTCGTGTAGGGCGTCTGTCGGTGTGTACCTTGATGCGCGCAGAATGACCCGCAGGCATCGGTTTTGGAGTCTTTGGAGTTGGTCGATGTTTGTTTTGGTTGTTGTTGTTGTTGTTGTTATGGTTTAAGGGCGCGTCGACGGCGAGGTCATTAGCGCCCTTGTTTGTTTTGGAAGCCGTTCCCCACACCTGGCATCCATAGAAGATGTAGGGAAGGATGACTGACTTGTATATTCTGATTTTTTGTTTTGGTGGCTAGTTGTTGGCTGTAGAGAATAGGGAACAGATTGTTTAGTATCGCGGTGCCCTGTCTTCTTCTATCTAGGATATGTTTCCTGAACAGTAGTTTTTTGTCTATGGTGACTCCTAAGTATTTTGTGTCTGGGGACCAGTCGACTTCTTGTCCCATGATAGTCAGTTTCGTATTGATTTCTGGTCTCTTCCGTGTGAAGTAGACGGCCGCACACTTTGTTGGGTTTATCTTGACCTTATTTATGCGACACCATTTCTCTAGTTGGTCCAGGCCGTGTTGCAGGTGGTTGATGTTCAGATCATGTCTCCTACCCGTAGCGTATGCCGTTGTATCGTCCGCAAATTGCGCGATGTTAACATGCGGTGGTGTCGGTATGTCGTTAACGCCAATTGAGAAAAGTATTGGGGCCAAAACAGAGCCTTGCGGTATTCCGGCCGGTATCGCATGTGTTGAGGAGTTTTGCCCTTCCACTGACACGAAGAACCTTCTGTTTTCCAGGTAGCTTCCGATTAACTGAACGTAGCAATGTCGTATCGACGTCTGTGTTCTTAGCTTAGTGATTAGGTTGGCATGCCACACCTTGTCGTAGGCCTTCTCGATGTCCAAGAACACAGCCGCCGTCGACTTACTGTAATTGAATCCCCGTGACACGTCTTCAGTTAATCGGAGGAGCTGGCTTGCGCTTCCAACTCTGCTTTGGGAGCCAAACTGTTCTTTTCTAATTGTTTTTTCCGCTTCCAAGGTGTCTTTGATCCGTTTAAGCAGTACTCGTTCCAGCACCTTGGATGCGGAGGAAAGTAGGCTTATTGGCCTGTAGTTAGCTGGTATTCGTTTATCTTTCCCTCGTTTTGGGATGGCCATCACTTTGGCGATTTTCCATGAGTCTGGGAAGTGCCTTTGAATTTGGCATGCGTTAATTATTCTGGTTAGCAGCACAATTCCTTTTTTTGGTAATTTCTTCAGGTGTATGTTAGATATCTTGTCGGCTCCTGGGGCTGAAGGAGATGTTACATCGGGGGTACCTCAAGGAAGTGTAATAGGACCACTTCTTTTCTTAATTTTTATAAACGATCTCGGAGACAAAGTGAAAAGCCTTTTTAGATTGTTTGCTGATGATGCGGTTATTTATAGGGAAGTAAGGAATTTGGCCGATTGCTTAGAAATTCTGCGTGATCTGGATATTATTTTGGCATGGTGCGCTGAGTGGCAACTTACGCTAAATTGTAAAAAGTGCAAGACAATGAGCATAAATAACAAAAAGAATCCAATTGTTCAGAAATACGAGTTAAACAATTCAGTTATTGATATGGTCGATTCTATGAAATATTTGGGAGTAACAGTACAAAGGAACATGAAATGGGACTTACACATTAATTCGTTAGTATGTAGAGCTAATTCTAGGCTGCGATTCATAGGTCGAATATTGGAAAATTGTAATGAACAAACGAAGGAGATAGCGTACAAATCTCTTGTGCGTCCACATTTGGACTATTGTTGTGCCATTTGGGATCCGTTTCGTAAGGGGTTGATCGAAAGTATAGAGAATGTACAGAGAAGAGAGAAGAGCCGCCCGATTCGTGAACGCTTGCTACAGTCCTTATGAAAGCTTCACAGAACTGATTAGTATACTAGGCTGGGAGTCTCTGGTAGATAGACGACGCACGTTTCGTTTAAACTTATTGGTAAACATGTGTACTCCAACTTTCACTCACGAGTGTAGTGAAATACTTCGTCCACCAACCTATTTGAGCCGGAATGACAGGAAAGATAAGATTAGAGAAATAAGGTGCCACAATGATTCTTATATGAATTCTTTTTTCCCTCGTACCATTAGGGATTGGAATGCACAACAAAGAGATTAGCTTTGGTGCTGAGCACCCTCTGCCACCCACAATTTTGTGAATTACAGAGTATATATGTAGATGTAGATGAAAGGTGTAACGAAGGGCGTAACGCGCGCTGAAAGATACGGTTACGCATATTACTGGCTTAATAGTGGCAACAGACGTCCCCCGAGTCGACTGTAATGTCGTTACAGTCAGAATTCGGCATGGACGCCACCTTCTTCAGTCAAAATCCACTATATCAATAGTCATTCTGATACAGGCTGCATTTCAACCTAATCACAATTACGGCTAATACAGCTCCTAGAAAATAAGCACGTGTACCGCATTTCAAAGACCACATTCACGAAGACTGCTACACATTGGCTAATACCGCATATAACCCAACGATTTGCATTGTATTATTTCTCTCTTGCCATTTTTTCGGCATCACTTATATTTTTCTTGAATAGTAATGTTTAGGGAGTGTGTTATAACCATATTTTTAGCCCGTGTTTTGCACTTTAGCCGAATTACCTTACAAAATGCCAGTAGTTTCAAACCCATAAAGAAAGGTTCTCTATTTCGTAATACATTTTATTCCAGAAGCGATTTTTTTGTTTTTATTTGAACCTACAGTTTTTAAATTAGGGCTCTATGCCTTGTTAACGAGGAAACCATTTAGACCACATTAAAACTGTAAGGAAGTAATTATGTAGTGGAACCATCCCGGCATTAGTCTGGAGTGATTTTGGAAAACCAAAATCTGCTTTGGTGGACTGGAGATATAATCCACGGTGCCCGAAATTAAACAGCGCAGGAAAACAAACTGAGTAGCGCTATCGGTAGAGCGACTAACTGGGGCTGGGTGGGGTAGGTTCAACCCTCGACGAAATCAAGAATTTTTTTTTCGTAGCTGCCCACGCCAACCTCTCTCTACTGTCGATGATTTGAAAGAAATTGCGGATATCTACAGCAGTCAGTTCCGTCCTTTAACGCCTTTAAACACATGCAATCTTGGTATATTTAGAAATTACCTGCTTCAAGTAGTAATTTATACTTCTAACGTAATATTTTCCAGTTAAATGTGAATATAAAAGTTAACTGTTTCTTAGCATTTATGGTTAGAGCTGTTTTTTCTCTCTCCTAAACTGGTAAAACTACTATCCAAGAACAACTTGCCGACGACAGGTTGGTTGTAGGAGGTATAAACACCTGGCGCCATATACAGCTGATAACTCAACAGTCAGCAACCTGTACTATTTGCTTTTGTTCAGAGCAGCTGCATAATATTCAAACTACTATAATTATTAACACTTTTACGGGTGACTTGACTTATTATTTTTCGAATGTTATGACCAATTAAAATATTTTTTTTTTGTATACAGTGAAATAAAACTGTGGTTTGTAAGAAAAAATAAATAGGAAATACTAAAAACAAACAAAGCAAATTAACACTGGAAGAAAAGGCATTCTGCTGGTAGAAAGTTTCCAGTACAAACGGTTAACCTAAACTTGAAAAGAATGTTTTGAAAGTATTACCCGTGAATACCGATATTAGGGAGACCCGTAAGGGGGCATCCACAAATTACGTGAGGTGTTTTTCAGGATTTCTGGACCCCCCCTCCCCCCTGGTGAGATTTCGTGAGATCTGGCCGGACCCCCCCCTTCTGGTGAGATTTCGCCGGACCCCCGCCCCCCTCTATTTCACCTCACGTAATTAGTGTATGTCCCCTAAGAAGAAAAGTAGACCCATTTGAAATGTTGATTGCACTGCCTATGTGTAAGTGAGAGTGGAGTAAGTTTTGAAACTATTCCAGAAACCGATAAAAAAAATCATTTGAATTGGATTAAAATTACAAAAATCAATGCGATGCTTGCGATGTAGTGATACATATATAAAAATTTCCATTTCCCTTAAAAAATGGTTAGCACCGAAATAGTTGATTATTTGATGCACCGCTATCGAATTTTCGAGACTATTGAAAAGCAGGAAGCGCACCTGATTGCCCATCCGCTTGCGGCTATTTCCAACGCCACCTCCTACGTCGTTAGCTATTCAAGGCAATCAGGCAATCGCGCCTATCAAGCTTGGAGTTAATGGACCGCAAAAGGTTCTTCACCGACAGCTAGGCTCCGAATTAGAATCTCGCGAGCAAGACCGTTTTAACGTCAGGACGGATTGCTTTCATACCGCGAAAAAACCGATAACGTTAGAAGGCTCCCGTGTCCAAAATGAAGATAGTTGTAAAAAAACTACTAGGCAATTTACCAGAGGAAATAAGGTTACTGAGAATTCTTAAATTTGTTGAATTATTTGACTGACTGAGTCTCTTTTTACAATTCCGACAATGTGCGGGTGTGAGTTCGATCTCTTCTGTCACTCGACGTTAGAGGAAATGATAATGTACTTTTTAACATGTGTTCCAGTTAAGAAATACGAAGAAACTGTCTATTTTGACGTTTTATAGGTCGTATTTTGAGAAGCTGCAATGCTCATACAAAGGAAATAGCGTACAAAACACTAGTGCGTCCGCATTTGGAATACTGTTGTGCAATTTGGGATCCGTATCGCAAGGGATTGATTGACACGTTAGAGAAAGTACAGAGGAGAGCCGCTCGATTCGTGACCGCTAGTTACAGCCCTTATATGAGTGTCACAGAGCTGATACGTGGGTTGGGCTGGGATTGTTTGGCGGACAGACGACGTCGTTTTCGTTTAAATTTGTTGGAGAATATGCGAAAATCTCTAATTTACGAGTGCAACGAAATACTTCTTCCGCCAACCTATTTGGGTCGCAATAACAGAAGGGATAAGATTCGAGAGATAAGATGCCGTACTGATACATTTATGTATTCTTTCTTTCCTCGTTCTATTCGGGATTGGAATACTCTAAAATAGGACTGGTGCTTAGCACCCTCTGCCACCCACAGTAATTGTGAATTGCAGAGTATAGATGTAGATGTAGAGAAACGGGATGGAATGAGATACTCAGAAACAACCTTCAACCACAGAAGTTAGGATACTGGAGTTATATGTAAGTGCGTTACAGCTCGTCGAATATAAGGTAATTGTAGAACAGGGAGTACTATGCGCAAGAAGCTGGTAGGAAACCGACTATGACGGAACAGTACGGGCAATCACTTGGAATGATTTCGGAAAACCGTGTAACGATCACGCGTGTCAGAAATATAAGGAACTCAATATCTTCGAACAGTGTTAGGTTCATTCAGGCCTCTTCTTCTTCAACAATGCCGACTTATATTCTGCCAACTGTGTCAGATAAAGATGCAAGTCACTGCATTCGATATTTGTTCATGTGCGAATTCATGAGTGAATGACGACGGGAATTTCACAGTTTTCCCTCCGAGAGGTACGTTTATTTTATGACACAAACCACTGCTCAAATAACTGAGAACATTTTATCTTATTAGAATATCTCACACAGCAGAAAAGTTTCAACCACTCTGTAACCTTTCTTCCAGACAATACTGTCAACATTAGCACCATATCATCTCTCTCAGCCTACAATCTTCACACCAGCGTCTAAGGAAGCCTTCAACTTCTCCCTCTCAGCTTGTATAAGACTGGCTGAGATCAACACGCTAAAACTTAATAAACTCCTGGAAATTAAAATAAGAACACATTGACGCCGGTGTGTAAGACCCACCATACTTGCTCCGGATACTACGAGAGGGCTGTACAAGCAATGATCAAACGCATGGCACAGCGGACATACCAGGAACAGCAGTGTTGGCCGTCGAAGGGCGCTAGCTGCGCAGCGGTTGGGCACCGCCGCAGTCAGTGTCAGCCAGTTTGCCGTGGCATACGGAGCTCCATCTCAGTCTTTAACACTGGTAGCATGCCGCAACAGCGTGTACGTGAACCGTATGTGCAGTTGACGGACTTTGAGCGAGGGCGTATAGTGGGCATGCGGGAGGACGGGTGGACGTACCGCCGAATTGCTCAACATGTGGGGCGCGAGGTCTCCACAGTACATCGATGTTGTCGCCAGTGGTCGGTGGAAGGTGCACGTGCCCGTCGACCTGGGTCCGGACAGCAGCGACGCACGGACGCACGCCAAGACCGTCGCATCCTACGCAGTGCTGTAGGGGACCGCACCGCCACTGCCCGGCAAATTAGGGACACTGTTGGTCCTGGGGTTTCAGAGAGGACCATTCGCAACCGTCTCCATGAAGCTGGGCTACGGTCCCGCGCATCGTTAGGTCGTTTTTCGCTCACGCCCCAACATCGTGCAGCCCGCCTCCAGTGGTGTCGCGACAGGCGTGTATAGAGGGACGAATGGAGATGTGTCGTCTTCAGTGATGAGAGTCGCTTCTGCCTTGGTGCCAATGATGGTCGTATGCGTGTTTGGCGCCGTGCAGGTGAGCGCCACAATCAGAACTGCATACGACCGAGGCACACAGGGACAGCACCCGGCATCATGGTGTGGGGAGCGATGTCCTACACTGGCCGTACACCTCTGGTGATCGTCGAGGGGACACTGAACAGTGCACGGTACATTCAAACCGTCATCGAACCCATCGTTCTACCATTCCTAGACCGGCAAGGGAACATGCTGTTCCAACAGGACAATGCACGTCCACATGTATCCCGTGCCAACCAACGTGCTCTAGAAGGTGTAATTCAACTACCCTGGCCAGCGAGATCTCCGGATCTGTCCCCCATTGAGCATGTTTGGGACTGGATGAAACGTCGTCTCACGCGGTCTGCACGTCCAGCACGAACGCTGGTCCAGCTGAGGCGCCAGGTGGAAAAGGCTTGGCATGCCGTTCCACAGGACTACATCCAGCACCTCTACGATCGTCTCCATGGGAGAATTGCAGCCTGCATTGCTGCGAAAGGAGGATATACACGGTACTAGTGCCGACATTGTGCATGCTCTGTTGCCTGTGTCTATGTGCCTATGGTTCTGTCTGTGTGATCATGTGTTGTATCTGACCCCAGGAATGTGTATATAAAGTTTCCCATTCCTGGGACAATGAATTCACGGTGTTCTTATTTCAATTTCCAGGAGTGTATTTTTCCAGTGGCTCAGAAAACTAGCTCAATACTGCAGTGACTTCGTCGCACACACAAGGCGTCACGGTCAACTCCCCAGATGGTGAACAGCCATAACGTCTCCGAGTCCTCTGCACCTGAATGAGCACTGAAACAAAGGAAGGCAGAGCCAGCGCCGTACCTTGAAACGTAGGAAAAGAAATCTGGATGGCTCAACCGGGGACCGAACTCGTATCCTTCCGAATTTTAGGTTCAAAAGATACCAAACAGCAGCCAGGCTTGGTCGTGTTTCTTCTCAATCATTCTCTACTTTTAGTAAGACCACAGTAATCGGATGAAGACCGTTTGGTTACTTAAATC
This sequence comes from Vandiemenella viatica, assembly GCA_031002005.1. Lineage (NCBI taxonomy): Eukaryota > Metazoa > Arthropoda > Insecta > Orthoptera > Morabidae > Vandiemenella > Vandiemenella viatica. The sequence continues at coordinate 57,147,387 of JARYHS010013631.1, read as the reverse complement.
CACGGTGATAAAATGCCACTCAAGTCTAAATTTGACAAATGACGATACGAAATTTGCTTTCACCGGAAAATGATACAAAATCTCAGAGTATTAATTTTTGTCCGCCTTTTTTTTTTTTTTTTTTTTGTAAAACTTCAAATCTATTATCACTGAAATCACCTGCCAATAAGCATCCACATGTTAATATAAGTATTATATATCTACTTCGATGTAATTCTTATACGCCAATAAGTGAATACAAATTTTACAAAAAAAATCACATCAAATAATCTGTATCATTAACGACACAGGATGCTTTTTGATTTTTAGATAAATTACATATTTTATCATGAAATTTTGAAAACTAGCTTAAGATCGGCTGATAGACAGATAGCGTGTGTAAATCTTTGTAATATTATATCGGTTACACAGGCTTTGTTTCTCACACACTCTGTTTGTGAATGATCTGTTAAGTGGCGTAACTAGGTCAACAAGGGCCCCGGTGCAAAAACTTTATTTTGGGCCCTCAGGCCAGATGGGCGACTTTCTTTTGCTTTGTGTTGCCGTTAGGGGCCCCCGGAGCTGAGGCTGGGGGCCCCTGAGTTGTTCTTGAGGGCCTTCTGAGCAGTGGTTGGGGGCCCCCCTGAGCAGTGAGGGGCCCTTAGTGTGAGGGACTCCCGTATCTCAGGGGGCCCCTAATACGATTGTAGAGCTAAAAAAAAAAAAAAGTTCGCCAGTATGCCGTGAAAGCCCTAGGGGCCCCGGTGCACTGCACCGCCTAGCCCCAAAGTAGCTACGCCCCTGGATCTGTTGATACACAGACACAATTTATTAAATAGTATAGATGTGGGTTTCCGCTGCGCTAGACTATTATTTTGTGTTTATGTGTTATTAGCTCACCGTTTTGCAGCTCCCAAAGACTATACTGTATATCCCAGCAAAGGACAACAAAACCAAAAACATTTTCTACAAAACGGTATTCCTCAGAAAGTAAATACGATGCAAATTGTTTCTCTTCGTGAGACATGTTCAAAATTAGAATGGCTTCCCAGCCATATTATCCCTACTCGGTGCTTTTTGGGAAACCTTTTTCGTAACATAAATCTTTCTGCATGCGATTCTAGCAATAAAAGTCTACGTCCACGCCTACGAAATCGCGGGTAACATCGGTTTTCTGTGTTTTCATTGAGGATACAAGAAGACTATTGAAAAAACAAAGCAATGAATGCTGCCGGTTGGACTTGAACCGGTGGTTCTTCCAACACACTGTCCTCTAGGATGCCAGAGTCTGCCACCTTTTGATCCTGCGTACTGTTATTGCAGAAGGAGACTTTGGAATGAAGCCGTGAGACGGTGTCGACTGTAGAATCCGCTGAGTCGCGCCACCCCGCGCTATTTGCCGTCGATGTAATCAGCAGCAGCGCGGAGCAGGGAATGAAGGGGGTCTGCATTGTCGACCTGTGCGGTGCATAATGGGCGCGGCTCTTGATACCCGTTTCCGTCGTCCGTCTCCGGGAAGGGCGAACGCCGTGACGGGTTTCTCAATGGCTATCCGAGAGAATGCCGCCCAGCCGCGCCGGCGGAGAACAATGGGCATTAAGGGACCACAATGAGGCGCGCAGACCCCAACTCTGCGCTGTGTTTGTACGGTGTCGAGAGGTGCTTGTCACTTGGTATTGTTCACGCAAAAAACCATTCACCCTGTCCGGCTCAATTTATGCAGACACACGTAAGGGGGTTTTCCGGAATTGTTGACCAACTTTTCATTTAAATTTTGTTTCTCGATTTTCGCTCCATACCTTCCAAGTAAGTACCTGCAATTTACCTACCCCTAATAAACTGTTTGTGCTATAAAAGGAAACATTTAGGGAACAAATATTTTGGGATGTAGCACAACACCGGTAACAAGTTATTTCTTCCTGGAGTCAATGAACTCAAAGCGACGACCTTTCAGACCCAATTTTAGTTTGCGAAACAAAGAGAGATCTGCTGCAGCTACTTTTTTAAAGCGTTTATTTTGTTTGGGCTAGAGACTCGGGTGGAGATGGTTCTACCGACTGTTGTCAGAGTCTTAAATGCACGAGTCTTTCACCTATGACATAATTACTATTCTACTGGAAAAGTTTCCCAATCTGCTCGTGAAACTTGTAACCTATGTTTTGTACGATACGTGTATGTTTTGTTTTTGAAGTGTATAATTAATGACGCGGAGATTAGGGATCATCCCAACATTCACCTAGCTGATTATGTTAAATGGTCTAAACACCTTAATAGCGGTACCACAGTTTACCAGCGTACCTCCCCTGTCCAGTAAGGTAGCGCTTGAACACGTGCCGTCAACCTTTGAGGCCAGTAGAAACATATGTTGTCAGGTACTCAACCAACAACAACAATCCTGATTAGGACAATTCTGTATTGTAGCTCTGTGTTTAGGGATCCATTTTGAATGAAGAGGGGCATTGGTTCAAATTCCAGTAATGTCAAAAATTTGGAAGGACATTTAGCCTGACTTTCAACCTCACTCAAATGAATATGAAGTGCGCAGTGAGAAGTCTATGATTCGGATGTCATGTTAAATTAAAGGTTCTGTCACAACTGAGGTGGATTACGCAGTAACTTAATAGTAAATTATTAATTTTTAAGACTAGTAACGACTTAGTAGCCACGAGCATAATGTCGGAATAAAAATACTTTATAAGAAATTGTTGGATTAACGCATTTAAATTATCAGCTTATTGTGTTCTTGTAATAACTGAAACACTACGGTACTAAGGAAATCAGTTTGCTCCGATCGCAATAATTTGAAAAGTTTTGAAATTGTTTTTTATGCATCAAGTAGAAAAAAATGTAAGTATGATTTATTATGGCGGGCTTAGATTTCTTACCCTGATTTTTTAGTGTTCACTATTTCAGTAACGAGCATAATTGATATATCACATTTCAGTTCGATCATTAATGAAAAAATAAGATAAGTCGCAATTGTTTTTACTCTTCATCTACATATATTTTAATACAAATCGATATCTGTTTGTGATAGCTAAATAAATAAAATATAAAAAGGTATTTTCACCATTTCCTCTTTCACGAAAGTTTCTACAGATATATAAATATATGACACATTCCAGAAAAACAATCGAAGAATCAAATTTTGTTGAAATTACTTATTTGTTTTTTTTTACCAAACCATAAATTGCAGAATGATTTTTTAAGTATCCTCATGGTTTTTTTATTTTTTTAGATCAGTTGTTTTCGAAAATAGATTTTTTAATGTTTTTTGTCGAAGAATCAAATCAAGAATTATTATTATTATTATTATATATTCGGTGGCTTATCAACTTTCTTTGGATACCGTTGAAAATTATCTTCGAAACAGTTTTCACTTAAACACCTAATAAATCCCATATTATAAATCTCATCGCTATGATTTTCATAATTTCTGGGAGTGATTATAGTACTTAATAGTAACTACAACAGTGAGAAGTTACAAATTTCTGAGTTAAACGGTCCTAGAACACCTGTCACTTAGGTTCACCACGTACCCCACGAATGAAAGTAACATTTTCAAGAATCGAAATTGAGTTTAAATCGCTATGAAACTTTCAGACGGGATCGAAATTCAAATCTCAGACCAATTTTTAAGATTGGCGCTGCGTCAATGAAAGTGACGTTAATTGGCATTTGGAAATTCCAGCCAGGATCGAGATTGGAACCTAAGACCAGTTTCTAAGATTAATTCTGCGTCAATGAAAGTGAGGCCATGAAAATTCCAGACAGGATCGGGATTCAAACCTTAAAGACCAATTTTTAAGGCGGGTGCAGCATCAATGAAAGTAAGGATACATACACAAATAAATTGCTAGCAGGATTCAAACCGAAGACCAATTTTTACGGCGGGTGGTAGCTGAATACTCAGCTACCAGGTAACAAGTCTACTACGCGTATTTGTTGCAAGCACTTATTCTTTACCTGTTTAATTCAAGTTTTTCCTCTGTTTGCGTGAGAGACTAGTTAAAATTGACGATTTCTGCCTATCTCACTCAATAGTTATGACACCTTTCGGTAAAGAACGTGAATTCATTTGTTCATTTCTACACCACCATGATTGAAATTAGGTATGAATAAATCGACGTAGATCATCCGGAGATATTTCGACATTTTTTTTGTTGCCATTAATCTCTCAAGTATTTTGATGCAATCTTCCATCTTTACTTATCCTGAGCTAATTTCTCCATATCAACATATCCAGTACAATATACGTCCTTAATTATCGGCTCCATATATTACAATCATATATTCATTTATAGTTACTAATTTCGACTGTTCCCTCAAATAACCCACTTCCCGCAAGAAGTGACTTACGTTAATGCTTGGGAGATTTTGAGCTAAGGTGGATTTTACATTTTGGATTATGTTTACGTCGATTTGTTCATAAAAGGACCTTTTGCAATCTCTGAACTCTAGAATGTATCACATTTTATCGTTGTGTACAAGAAGGGACCGATATACACAGTGTTTGTCGTTTTTCTCAAAATGCATCCAGATAGATTTAAGTCTTCTCTTGCATGAAGCGGTTCTAATAATATATTATTTCCTCTCATGATTCAGAATTTGACTCACTATTCTGTCTCTTGTTTCCATGAAGCTCTTTCAAAAACTTCTTTCCTCACTAAGCACCTTAAAAACCAGTTTATTTGGTACTTTTTATATGCGGTGTATTTTCAAATTATTCAATTTTCTTCTTTGTAGGCCTTACTAAACTGCAAGCTTTTCCTGTAGTAAAGGATTTGTTCAAGATACATAGTTGTAGAAAGATCTTTGTGAGTTCTTGCTCAACAATATTGTTGTAGCCGATTAGCAAGGCCATTCCTCCCTGTTATACGGGGATGGTTCTTCGCTGGGAGAACAATTTGGCACAGGAAGCGAGCACGAAGTCGGCATCAAGATTGCGAGCGGCCGCATGGAACTGTTTATCAGCGATAACCGCCCTAATGACCCTCTCCCCACACCCAGAGGTGGATTTTGCCTCCAATCCTGCTACGAACTTAATTAGGGCCTCCGATTAGATGCAGCAGATAACGCAGACTTCTCGTGCAGCGGAACAATATTGTTCCCCCCAAATAAAGAGCACTAACCGAAGTCAGAATAACCTCTTCCGCCGTTTGATGGTTATGGGCAGTCACTGAAAAAAACTCCGAAAATTTGGACAGTTTGATATTAATGTGAAAGAAGAATGGAAAACAACGATTTTCACTGACTTCCTGGAAGGGTAAGAGCTGGCCGAGTTGGAATTCAGCTGTGGTATAGGCATGGGACATCTTTGTAATTTACGTACAAACGTAAGCGAATGGTGAGATGATCGCCTATTTCAGACATTTGAAGTACATGTTCACCTACAGAATAACATAATACATATTAAAAAAGCTACCGAAGGTTCATTTGAAAAGCGAATAGTACACTCCCTTCTATTCATCATTGCTGAAATTCTTTAGCGACCTTAATGATGGAACTTTTAAGCACAGCTTAATGGGTAAGCAGTTTGATTTCGTGCATGGCATTCTGTAGGTCTTGTATCCGATCCAGAGTCCAGTAATCCAGATTTTGATTTTCCACGGTTTCCCAGAATCCATTCGAACACCGGGATGGTTACATCAAATTTCTTCCTATTCCCTGTCTATATTCATTATCCTTACCCGTTTGTAATGATCGAGACTTGATAAGTCATATATCTGTAAAATACCGACTGTACTTCAATTTCCAGGATGGGTTTTACATTACGTAATTTAACACTTGCTTCACCTATTTTACTCGTAATTAATTAATTAAAAACTCAGAGTAACAGTATGACAGAATCAGATTGATAATCACTACAAATGTTGGCACTAATTTGTCATCAAGCTCAATATCTGCTTCTTTTTATCGCATGGTTGATTTGGCCGGTAGATCCTCGTGGTATAATTCGGCCGTCTAGTAGCAGAGTTTTAAGTGCCCGCTACTTCCTTCTCCAGTGCTAGCTATACTAGTGGACGAAATGGAGTGTTGCCATCTGTTTGCGAAGCCTGTAACTATGTTCTGTGTATGATAAGTGTATTTTTGTATTGTGATGTGTAACTTATGAGGCTGAGATTGGTATCCGTCCTGGCACTATGATTGCAGGAAACGCCTTGACGGCATAAATACGAGGGTCTGGGCTCGAGCCCGGTGCCGTTGTAGCTACCCCATATTGTGTGAGGCGCCTCTTTGTCTAGATCCCATCGCTCAGTTTCGTATTTAAAACGAGCTCAGTATGATCAGTGTATTCAGTCAGACTTTAATACAAAGTTATATTATTTTGATGGTATTAGTATGTTTCGGATTGGAATGTGGACATTATAATGACTACGGTTCGGATTCCTGCCTTCTTTGTAAGCTGAAATGCTGAATTAAACACTGATTCAGTGTTTCGGATTGTATTTATAAGTATTTTATATAGCATATAAATGCATATTTAGACCATTTTCCTATTTCAATAATATTTATGGTCACGTGGTCATATTTTGAGGAAAAATCTGGTAGTTTTTTGATAGTACCAGGAATTCACTAGATATCGATGAGAAGAAATTAAGATAATTATTTACAGAACAGCACTTGTGCTATACAGGTGGGGAGGACTAATTTTCACGGTGGTCAGAATTCACTAGTCAAGAATTAAAGTCATACATTATTGTCACTCTCTAAACGTAATGTTTCGCCCACCTTTCAATCTCGACAGTGCACTAGAAGCATGCCTGTGTCGATCCGCGTCAATCAATATCTCAATGAAATATCCTTAGTCATCGTTAAATCTGCAGTGGATCAGTGAGTAGACCTATCGTTGCGTAAATGAATTTAGACAGAAGTATTTTAGTACAGATGAAAAAGTTCTATTCTGTAAATTATCTGAAATTAAAGTGACTTCAACAAAACGATTTAAAATTTAATTTCCCAATGGTGCAGTGAGAGCACGGAAGCAAATTAAGCTGTCTATATCAAAGCGACCCTACTAGATAAATGTTAAATTGAACATGTTTTGATGTATATTAAATTTAAATGTTTGTTCATATTTTGCCATTTTTAGGTCATATTTACCCATTTTTAAGCTCATATTTGCCTGCCTATTTCTCTATTTTTTGGTCATCCCCTATTAATAACCAAAGAGAATTTCACTTTGACAAGAATAAACTGCCAGGCGTATCATTTTAATACATTGCCCAAATAATATTGAAATATTGCATCTGAGTGTTATAAAACTTTTGTAAATTAAAGTTTAGGTGTGTAAAGCTTTCAATAAGTCCAACTGTTGGTGGGAAGGTTTCCAAATTTATTTTGTGCGTAAGCTGTCTGTATTAGCTTGGAAACTGTTAATCATCGGAGTATCTTGACGGGATTTGTCTCCAAAAATAACTTGATAAAAATACTCCCTCCCAATACTGCTTCATGCGTGCACATTGCGTACTGGTTTGACACAAGTAGATAATTACAGGTCTGTTTAGAACGATCCCTCTCACAAGAAACTGCTAAAAGATTTTTTTTTTTTAAGGCCCTGTCCATTAATATATTTCTCCACCATTCGTTACATTAACGTCGACGAACGCATGAAGATTGACGGTGTTATAATAATTACTGTGTGGGAATAGAGCTATTCGTCAATGTCCACTCTGCACGCAACATCAGTTAGCCATGTTATTTTGACAGCTGGGGTGCCCTCATTAATAACTGTTGATTCGAAGCTGTCTGATCGAGGCTCTGACCTTCAGAGGTCTGCAAACGGAGAGCAAAAAAAGTCAACCCGTCAGAGGAGAGCTGTTGGAGAACGCTGCCTACCACAACGAAGCCTCAACTACCAGGGACGGGCTCAACGCGCACTCACTGCAGATAACTTCACTCGTCTATTCGACTCAACAGGACAACTAACATAAACGTCTCTTCCTAACTAAGAATGTTTATCCACTCAATCAACCTCAACACTTGAACAATTCATGGATCATGGTTTGTCACGATGTTCGATTTCTTATACAGTAGTTTCCTTCACTTTACTTCGGTGCAAGTATCAACATTAATTACAGCAAATTATGTAGCGACCCGGTTTTTGTTTGTCGCTGACGATTCTTGTTATGGCCGATCTTTTGAGGGAAATTACTCTCGTTATAAAAAGTCGTTGTAACGTATTTAGTCTACCTCGTTCTATAAGCGCTTCGCTTGTATACCCTGCTTTTTTTTACGAAAAGTGATAGATCTTTCTTTAGAGGCGGAGCGGTTTTGTTACAATGATGATGTGTTTCCCTTTCCGCACCTTATTCGTGTATAGCGTTACACTATCATCATGTGATACTAGACACATTATTTCACATTCAGACTGGTCGCCACACTTTTTCGATGAAGCCTGTCTGCCCCACTGTGATAAGTAGGGAACCTCATGCATCAGGCGTTTATTTTTCACGTCTCACAGAGAATGTCAGTTGCAGATTACATCCTACAAGGTGTGTACAAAAAAAAAAAAAAACTTCTACTGTAATTGCTTTATTGCTCATCATACCAACTTTTACACACTGTCCCCTTCAAAATACTGTCCTTCACTGTCAATACACCGTTGCCATCGTTTTTTCAAGTTTTGGAACGCCTCCCGGAATGCAATTTCTCCGATGGAGCGCAGTTCTCTAGTCGCATTGTCTTGAATTTCTTCTATGGTCTGGAAACGACGTCCTTTCAAAGTGTTTTTCAGTTTTGGGAAGAGAAAAAAGTCAGCCGCAGCTGAGTCTGGAGAATAGGGTGGCTGAGGCACAACGGGAGCGCGATGTTTTGCCAGATAATTCGTGACAAAACAACGATGCGTGAGCGGGTGCGTTGTCATGGTGCAACATCCACGACTGATTCTCCCACAGTTCAGGCCTTTTCCTACGCACAGCATCTCTCAATCGTGTCAGAATTTTCTGGTAGACTTCCTTGTTTACCGCTTGACCACGTGGTACAAATTCATGGTGCACAACTCCTTTGCAATAAAAAAACACGACCATCATCACCTTGATGTTCGACCGACTCATCCGTCATCCCCGTATGCTTGTTTAAGCATTTGAAGTGTCTCGGTAAAAGTTTTCCCAAGTTTAACACAAAATTTCACACAGACGCGTTGCTCCTCCAATTCCTTCATTCTCGCTTTCTCAGAAATCCGACGAGCACTCTGCGCACGACCTCACTCAACCGGCTGTCACTCGTAAACTGATGCAGCGACCGTAGTGCGACAAGAGGCAATCTCTTGCCGAGATATGTCACTAGTGTGCACGGAAGTCAGAGAATTTTACCTGCAGCCGTTGGCGCGCTATTTAATTAGTTAGGTTTCTTTTTGTACACACCTAGTACAAGTTGTGAGGGTTTATGGATGGTAGTGATGTCAAAAAAGCATCGAAATGATAATTACGTGTTGTCGGCACTCCGTTCGATCGAGTCCACGAATAAAGAGCTCTCCTTATATGAAGACATAATGTCATCAGAGAGGAGTAGAGACAGCGCATTCACCAATAGAAAACAGTTCCGCAATGATTACAGAGTAACTAATCGCCGAAGAATCGTGTTTTTTTTTTTTTTTTTTTTTTTTAACTTAACAATATTCATTTACGTTCTTATGCCAAACATGGAGTTTTACATTTTACAAAAAGTTTTTGGCCAGTAACAATTTTCTAAGGGAATTCTATGAATTTATCGACACATTACACCAGGGGCAGATCCAGAATTTTGATTTGGGACGGGCTTGAGCGGATTTTGGCTCGGGGGGTGGGGCTTGAGTTGATTTTGGTTTGGAAGGGGAGCTTGAGTCGGGAAAGTGTAGTCTTTATAGTCTCCTCGGACTACTGCACCCTTAAAAAAACATCAGGAGAGCTTTAAAAAAAAAGGAAGGTCTCCAAAATTACGAAGTCGATGGTGGAGCTAGATACTTTTGGGATACCCTGGATCCGCCCCTACATCACAGAATAATCGGCGTCTTTATCCATGGTTGAGGACAAAATTTTTAGGATTACAAAGTGGCCGTAGTTATTTTGTTTACTATGTGGGCATAAATTAGTTAGATGCTTCATCGTCTTTTGAATATTTCAAGTCACATTTTTAGCACATTACGGAGTATTTAACATCTTGATAGCTGCATTTAGAAAGCAGATAGGTTGTAACTGTTGAGGTTTGTGAGATAGATATCGTAACTTTGGTGAAAGTTGAGTTCCTAATTTCTATCTTGATCTCGGTTTCTAGAATGGAGATGGTGTCGGCAGCGCTATATTTTCTCCTCAGTAGATTTATACACATCCACCTCAGTCTAAACAGATGTGGATGTTCATCTTGGCGAGTAATTCCTGATTGCCATCAAGATTTGTACCTCACTCATCCAGTTCCTTGCCAGCACTCTATAGACTTATGGTAAGCAGTCAAATATTTTACACCTTATCTAAAATCTATTTTGAATTTCTGTATTACTTATGAAACCATGTACTTCCACAGATTTTCTTAGTTTGAGACTGTGTGTCCGAATCTTTGTGGTGGCGGATATTGAGTGTTACACTTTGGTTAAGCATCTTATTTTTTGGCTACCGACGCAGAACGTAACCAGAAAAAGGATACGTAATTCATTGCTTGCATCTCGCTATAAAATTAATGTAAGTAAATTATCGTCCTCAAACAAAACCTTCCGCTCGTAATTAATGTACGGTGTTGCGAAGTTGGCTTCAAAATATAAAATTTATTACCACCCAGTCAACATATCCTGTGAGTGAGAGTAGGTAATTAATCTTCGTAATGGGGATGTAGCGTCGATTGGCCATTTGTTTTAAAATGAAGTATCCCACAGATACTAATTATACCACCTAGCCAACGTTTCATATGAGTGAGCATAAGTAATTGATGAATATAATCAGCTGCTTTAAAATGGAGTCCACAATACTCCAGTATTTGCAATGCTGCGGGCATTTGCGCAGTAGGTAAAGGCAATTACGCAAAATCGTGCACAGTCCATATAATTAAGAAAATGTGCAGTAACTTGTTACCTTCATAACTGTTATCAGAAGCGCCATTTAATTTAATTTCGTACGAAGTATACACAGAGTGATCGTCGTCTACTTTCTGTTGAAATAATGACATTAGTGTGGATACAGTACACCTTCAATCAGGCACACAATGCCCATGATTATTTGCTACGAATCATGACCCACACATAATAAACATAGATTGGACGACATGACACTCAGAACTACACATGACCTCCCCCAGGTTCAATTTTCGTGGGGTTCACCACTTGCGTAAGCCTCCGTAAGCAGCCTGTTTACGACTCACCTAGTGAACTACGCCATTAGTGCAAATTTATCCTATCCCACACGATGAACTCCCGTTACCATGATGTTTCTCTGTACAGTCCTTATTTTCTTTCATTTTCATTTTCCTTCTCAACCACAAAGTTGACTCTATGCCCATTTCCACAGTATTCTAAGTATTTCTTCTAACAGCAGTAATTACTAGCGCAAGGTGTGGATGTTGACTATCAAGGTGAAATATAAGTGAATCAAAGGAAGGATTAAACTTTCCATTAAGAAACTGGTTTTATTTTATCGGATCACGTATTTCCTTACTTAAAAAAATACATAATTATTAAATGTTACCTCAAAAGCTGTCGAAACGCGAAGGTCATGGCAGATTATTAGTTGACGACATACCTGAAACAAAAAAACAGAAATATTTGTAATATTTACTTGATACACAGTAAAAAAAAAAGTATTAGAATATCTCAAATTAACGATCTGCAATCATATAACGTCAAGCTTGCTGCACCAATTTGCGCTATAGCTTTGACAACTGTGTATTTTATTTTAAACAGAAAGCTGTCCTGCCAACATCAAAGCAACGCCATCGTGCAAAGCTTCACAGAAATGCATTAAATTTGTAGAGGGCATGCTAGAGAAATTATAAAACAACTAGCTTTTTTTTTAAAGTGAATACATACACTTTTTTTTTTCTATCATCAGTCTTTCGACTGGTTTGATGCAATCCTCCATCCCTTCCTATCCTGTGCTAACCTCTTCATTTCTACATACCCCTTACAACCCACGTCCTCAATTATCTGCTTCATATATTCTAATCTCTGTCTTCCTCTACAGTTCTTACCTTCGACTGTTCCCTCCACTAACAAAATTAACCAATCCAGCATGTCTCAAAATATGACCTACCAGCCTGTCTCTTCTTTCTGTAAGCTTCTTCCACAAACTTCTTTTCTCACCCATCATTTCCAAAACTCGTTCATTTCTTACTTTGTCTGTCCACTTAATTCTCAGCATTCTTCTGTAGCACCACATTTCAAATGCTTCAATTTTCTTTCTTTCCGGTATTCCTAAAGTCCATGTTTCGCTACCATAAAGTGCTGTGCTCCACACAAAGAGTTTTAAAAAGTTCTTTCTAATTCCAAGATCAATATTTGAAACTAAAAGGTTTCTCTTCTTCATGAAGGCTCTTTTTGCTAGTGCTATTCTGCTTTTAACATCATTCCTGCTTCGGCCATCGGTTGTAATTTTGCTTCCCAAGTAGCAGAACTCACTTACTTCTCCTATTGCATCCGATCCTATTTTTATATTTAATCTACTAGTATTGGTATCGTTTCTGCTACATTTCATCACTTTAGTTTTGCTTTGATTTATATTCAGTCCAAAGTCTTCCTTCAGTATTTTGTTCATGCCATTCAGTAACTTCTCAATATCCTCAGCCTTCTCTGCTAACAAGACAATGTCATCAGCAAATCGTAGCATACTGATTTTTTCCCCCTGAAAACTTATGCCACATGGAAATTTTTCTTTGACTTTCTTCATTGCTTCTTCTACATACAAGTTGAATATTAACGGGGATAGACTACAACCTTGTCTCACACCCTTTTTAACTGATGCATGTCTCTCATGATTCTCTACTTTTATTATAGCCACTTGATTCTTATATAGTTTATAAAGTATTCTTCTATCTCGATACTTTAGACCTGACTTCTTTAAAATTTTGAACATCTTGTCCCATCTAACATTATCAAAAGCTTTTTCTAAATCAACAAATGCCATAAAAGTATCTTTGTTTTTCTTGATCCGCCCTTCAAGTATTAATCTTAATGACAGAATTGCTTCCCTTGTACCGCGATTTTTCCTAAACCCAAACTGATCTTCACCTACTATCTCTTCTACTACCCTTTCCATCCTTCTGTATATTATTCTGGTTAGTAATTTTGAAGCATGTGATGTTAGACTATTGGTGCGATAATTTTCACATTTGTCGGCTTGTGCTTTCTTTGGAAGTGTGAAGATGATATTTTTATTAAAATCGGTTGGAATTTCTCCTGTTTCATAACTTTTTGATATCAGCTTGAATAATCTTTCGATTCCTTCCTCTCCTAGACATTTAAGAAGTTCTGCAGGGATCTCATCAATTCCAACTGCCTTATTTGCTTTCAAGTCATTCAGAGCTTTATTAAATTCTATCCTCAAAACAGGATCTCCTAAGTCATCAATGTCAACATCGCATTCCTTTTCCAATACACAATTGTTCAAGTCGTCCCCAACATATAGTTTCTCAATGTATTCCTTCCATCTGTTAGCTCTATCTTCTGAGATTAAAAGAGGTTTCCCATCGGCAGCTTTAATGTTCATACCTCTTTTCTTCATTTCTCCAAAGTTCTGTTTGATCTTTCTATATGCAACATCTACTTTTCCTGCGACCATTTCCTTTTCTACTTCTTCACACTTTTCTTGTAGCCATTTTTCTTTTGCCATTTTGCATTTCCTATTTATTTGATTTCTAAATTGCCTGTACTGCTCTCTTCCTGCTTCATCCTGAGCATTTTTGTACCATCTCCTCTGATCCATCAGCTGCAAAATTTCTTCTGTGATCCAAGGTTTTCGGGCAGCTTGTTCCCTAAATCCTAATGTTTCTTTGCCAGCTTTCATTATTTCGGTCTTTAATGCATTCCATTCATCCTCGGTTGAGCTCCTTTCACAGTTACTTCTTAGACCTAAGTCTACCATTTCTGCAAATTTTTCTCTTGTGATAGATTGTTTCAGTTTATTCACTTCCAGTCTGTTCTGCTTATGCTGCTTCCTTATTCGCTTGAATTTCAGCCTGCACTTCATTACTATGGTCTATGTCTGCTCCTGGGTACGCTTTACAGTCTAGAACTTGATTCCTGAATCTCTGTTTGACCATGATATAATCTAGCTGATATCTGCCTGTATCCCCAGGACGTTTCCAGGTGTATATTCTTCTTGCATGGTTCTTAAACAGTGTGTTCGCCACTACTAGCTTATATCTTTCACAAAATTCTAGCAACCTGCTTCCTCGCTCATTTCTTTCTCCTAGACCAAAACTTCCTACAGTATTCCCCTCTTTACCTTCTCCCACTATTGCATTCCAATCACCCATGATTATTAGATTCTCCTCCCCTTTCACATATTGGACTAATTCTTCGATTTCAGCGTATATTTTTTCTATTTCTTTGTCATCTTCCTGTGACGTTGGCATATATACTTGTACTAATGTGGTTGGGACGGGCTTAGTTTCTAACCTCATCAAAATAATCCTGTCACTAAACTGTTCAAAATAACACACCCGTTTTCCTACTTTCTTGTTCATTACAAATCCTACACCAGTGACTCCATTGACAGCTTGTGTGCTAATTATCCTGTGTTCCCCAGACCAGAAATCCTGTGCGTCCTTCCATTTAATCTCACTAATCCCAACAACATCTAACTTAAGTTGTTCCATCTCCCTTTTTAAGTTTTCTAACCTACCTGCCCTATTCAGACTTCTAACATTCCACGCTCCGACTCGTAGAATGTTTCTATCCATTCTGATGACTCCTCCCTGAGCAGTCCCCACCCGGAGATCCGATTGGGGGACTATTTTACCTCCGGAATATTTTACCCAGGAAGAAGCCATCATGATATATGTAATTTGAGAGGATTACATGTCCTCGGGATACCCTTTGGGTCTTTAATGCAGTGGTTTCCCGTTGCCTTCTGCATCCCCATGCCGTTGATCATTTCTGATTCATCCGCCTTTAGGGGCCGTTTCCAACCCCAAGGGCAAGAGGGTGCCCTGAACATAT
>JARYHS010013631.1:56993995-57131287 GCA_031002005.1 Vandiemenella viatica | reverse complement strand
ATTTTCATACCTTTATGATTAATAATTGTGGATTTTAATTTTAATTTTGAAGGAGTGGAAATTTATTAATTTAGCAAGAATCTCGACGTTAGTTGGAATTTAGGAAAAATTGTCACAATATGACATTTATTTTCTTATCACTGGCGATTACAAGTCTGAGCGAATTTACCGTTAACATTAACACAAATTGGCAAAATCATAAAAGCAACGCTCAGAGTTACAATTAGCCGTCATGGCAAGCAAACAATTATATATTTACTTTTAAATATCTCAGAATCAAAATGCAAGAAATAATGACAACTGGAAACAATGAAAAATACAAGTTATGACTACCTCGACAAAGGCATCATAATACTGTGACTTTACAGTTAAAAAGAAAATCATGGGCGCCAGAATGAACAATATATCATTCGAAAATAACTAGTTCTGGCAAATTATGCCGCTAGCTCAGGGGTTTTTACAATTACAAAGTGAGAACATGGACCTATCCTCTCAAAGTCGCTTACGGGTTCTGTTTCACGGAATGCACAATCACATGGCTTGGTCGTAATCAATTACCATTGTAGTTCTGCGTCTGATGTCTGTGATGAGTGTAGCGGACCCACGATATGTGAGATTATCTCACAAGTCGGCTATAGGCATCTCTGGTCTGGCAATGCGCATCATCGCATTACCGGCTGTGTTGCGGTGATAACCTTGCTCCAGCAAGGCAAGCTGCGGTTAGCGAAAGAAGTCAACTTTCCAAGTCAACCTCAGACTGGTGCGATCGAAGTTAGAATCTAGAATGTCAGCTCCTCGCTCTTCGGTCCACGAGGAAACTTCTTGCTCCGCCCATTTGTAGTCTCGAAGCTCACATACAACAAAAATTCCCAGGATTTTGAGTTATACGCTCATTTTGATTGGACCTTCAGGTCGGCACCTAATGTCACGTGATATCCTCGATATGTGATTTGGCCAAAGAATCCAACAGAGGTCGGACATATTCGGCTAAGTTCGCCGGGCGAGAGAACATTCGGGTTTCGGACGGCAGGCTTTTCCCGCTCGGTGAGTGACCCATCCCCAGGGAGCAGGGTGTGTGGTCTGGCAAATCCCAAATCCGCGACTTTGTGTCGCCAAGGCTCGGGAACACCAAGATTAGCTTCAAGCCTACATAGCTCAATAATTCTTGAATATTCGCTTTGCTACGATACACTGTATAAGTTCACCATTTCATTACAGTCCTCACTTGGAATCTTGCGTACTTTATAAAATTACAACAAAAATCTATTCACGTGGTCGCCCAAGATTTATGTAAATTACTCTTATATTATTACATATATAATAAAAATGCACCTTGTAACGTGGCGACAGCGCGGCTCGTTACAACGTTTAGCAACTATACCTTTACCCTTTTCAAAGGCAAAGGGAAATTGCATCATTTGAAACTTCCCCAGCAGTTTATATTGATTGGTAACCTCTCCCATGCTGTCCACCTACGATTTTGCCACCAGCGAAATTATTCTTTAATCCAGATATTATTATAGTATAGTATGAAATGCCTTGATAATTACAAAAACAACTACATTTGACCATTCCAATTCACTAGAACTGGATCCACAACGATCGATGCTGATGAAATATAATTTTGGTCCACAACCCGAAGATTGTTTGAATCCTCCGAAGGAAGCATAATAAGCCAATGTGTCAAAGGTAGGACGGCCAGTTTATTTTCTCTGTGGCCTGCAGTTTAACGTGGAATCCGAACTGCGGAATGACTGGTGTTGAGGTAAAAAAAATTCCATGCCTGGAATCCAATTGGGTATATCTATTCTGTAAAGAAGGTGATCTACCACTGAACGATCGGGTAGACGATGAGGAAACACATTATAGTTAATTAATTTATGAACATTTTCCATTTGTCAACATAGTGCTACGAGTAACAGCGAATATGTTGAGCCATGCCGACATTGACAGCAGACAGGATGCGCGGATTAATGCGGGATGTAGTCGTGATTATGCATTCCTCGTCTGCTAGATATTGGGAGTGACTTTGCAAGTGATTGGACGACAGCCAATGCTTGTCGTATGTATATGAGAACTAGCTATGCTAATGACGTATTTGTCTTTTGCTGTGAATTCTTCACGGGAGTCCAGCCGGATAGAGTCATAGAATGACGACGTTTCAACAACCTGCTCGGTTGTCTTCATCAGGTCTATTTTGTGATTTCAAGAAGTAATATCTAAAAATAGACCTGAGGAAGACAACCGAGCAGATTGTTGAAACGTCATTATTTTATGACTCTGTCCGGCTGGACTCCAGTGACGAATTCACCGCATCAATACGCAGGGAAAGTCTCCATTCACATATTGTCTTTTGCTGTCTGAATATATATATACACACAAAAATGCGAGGCACTATTAATGTTTTGCTGGAAATAAAGTTATTGCCATAAAATCATTTATATATCTAAGTATGTTTTATTGCTTGAAATTGTAAATTTTTTAAGAAACTTAAAACTATAGAATAAGCGGGTCACAGAGATTTGTAGGAAAGATTGTATAAGCTTACACTAAGAGAATATTGACTGTTCCGCGGAAAGCCATCAGAAAACTATCGTATTGCCACTTATAGAAAAGGGAAATTATCTGGTGCGATAATTTAGAAATTTGCTTATCGAAAATCAGGAAATGAAAATAAAGGAACGGATTAAAGAATAATGTAGTGGATGAGCAGAATCCCTCAAGATTGAAGGACCTGTTTACTAAACTAAAATAATGGAAAGAAAAGAGGAAGAGGGTAAAGGTCGTTGACGGCCGTATACGTTGAAAGAGATTCATCAGTAAAGGAAAATCATCTTGGACGGAAAGGTATCTCAGTATTTATCATTTTAAAATAACATGAAACAATATGCGTCAGTATAATTTGAGTCCTTGGCTTTCAGAGTGTAGAACATTTATTACTCCTATCCTGGAACAGACTGCTTCTCTTGTAACGACGACGATAACATAGATGTTATAACACCTTTTCCTTGAGCGCTATCGCAAATCGAGAGAATAAAATTTTTTATGAAATTACGCTGATTTTACTTTTATTGCCTGCAATTTATTGGTTTTACATTAGCAGTAGAACGTGCAGGTCTGCTAGAGAAGTGTCTAGGCACTCTGATTCTCTGGCAGACATTAGCGAGAGTTTGTTGGTGTTCGCCTCTTGTAACTGAGTTTGTTACATAATGGCCTCGTGCCGACCATGAAACACGGCGCCGGTAGAACAACATCATTGACCGCCACTCAGGGACTTTGCAAACGAGTACTAGCGCCATAAACTTTTTAATTGGGGAAGACGGCCCGCCGCGGGATAGTACTACCTACTGCAGATTGTAAAAGTGAGGAATAATGTTATCATTAACACTAGACGGCAGGCAGAAAAGGTTCTGATAGTTCAACCGTGCATTTTTATGACTATGTTCACTTTAGCTAAGTCAGAATAAATTGTGCTACCACTACGAGGTATTTAGCGTAGTTGAATTTCATCGACAGCTCTTTTCTCATATCTGTGAAGGATGAGAAATTCAGACGATGGAAAATAACATTTCCTACATACATAACATCTCCGCGTTACTGTGATTACTGATTATTGTGGTTACGAAGCCTTTGTTTGACGTTACAAATTTTGTAATCGTATTAACTGCAGCACTGCAATAATAAGTTATGATGACCCGCGTACCTCAGTCGGTAGAGTAGCTGTTTTCATGGTTTTCGTACTACACGTCAAGAAAATTCTCACACCTCCCGTCCTTCATCTAATTTTATTATTAATAAGGTAAATGCCTACTTTTCAGTACAGTGGAAACTCAATAAGTATATGATGTTAGAATAAAGGTTTTCAACTATAAGAGATGGCAAAGGAGTAAGGGGGCATCCATAAATTACGTGAGGTGTTTTTCCGGATTTCCGGACCCCCCCCCCCTGGTGAGATTTCGTGAGATATGGTCGGACCCCCTTCCCCCGCTCTGGTGAGATCTGGTCCGTGAGACACCTCCCCATTTTTTTTAGGTCTCACCCTTCAAAATCCGTTTTTTCGACGAAATTCCTCCCTAAAATCGCTTTTCGCGCAATTTGTAGACCTTTATTTGTTTAGCTCTACTATGTGAAAAAAAAATTCAAAACCTCACGTGAGATTTCCGTAGATCCCCCCCCCCCCGGGTGAGATTTGGTGAGATTTCGCCGGACCCCCCCTCCCCCATTTGATCTCACGTAATTTATGGATGCCCCCTAACTGTGCTAGCACCTTCCCTGACATGTCTTCGCCACCTCCAGGTTTGGGAAACTAGGTCATATTACTGGTCCGAGAAGCCAGATTTTCGTTTTCAGAGATTCTGGAAATCATTTCACTTGAAGGCTGGATGATGTGTTCATACTCTTATAGTAGTTAATGATCACATTCGGGGAGTCGTAAGCCACTGGTCAAGAAAAATTGCCATGCAGTGCAATAATTACCGATTAGGAAACTCCTAGCGGTAATAAAGAAAGCGTTAAGCGTGGCGAAGAACACGAATAGGAGTAATATACCACTGCCTGCATACATTCCACCCAGTAGGCCGACGAACGCTGGAAGTTGGCCCCTTTTACCTTTCCCAATAACCGGTATTCAACCAAAGACCGAAAATTAATTCTGCCGCGAAGCAAGAGTGGTTCATAGTAGTATCCCCACCTAACGGTGTAATCTCTTCGGTTGAT
This sequence comes from Vandiemenella viatica, assembly GCA_031002005.1. Taxonomy (NCBI): domain Eukaryota; kingdom Metazoa; phylum Arthropoda; class Insecta; order Orthoptera; family Morabidae; genus Vandiemenella; species Vandiemenella viatica. Next base: position 57,126,571 of record JARYHS010013631.1, on the reverse strand, counting down.
AAAAGACCAAAATACAGAATATATTCAACTTACATGATTCTCTTGGACTACTGACTGTTGTGCACCACGGTGGCTAACAACTTCGTCGACTCTCGCCGCCAACATTGTATTGTTAGTTCAAGAGTGATCAAATGGCAATGTTCCGCATATATGCCGGCAGCACTCGAAACAAACGAAATGACGTCAAATAGCTTCATTTTCAGAAGCTCTCTATTTTACCAAAGTACACTAACCAAATCGTTATACGGGTTAGTTCAGTCACGTTCACACAGAACCTATTTTTAAGCGAAGACCTTTAGCTGCCCCAGGATTACCTTATATCGCGGGTGGAAGAGAGTTTACCCCTCCCTGGAGGCGGGTTTGGTGGCGCCACTTCCCCCTGTTACCGCCTCTTTCTCTGTTGATATGTACTCACCATGGCGACTCTACATTCCGCAAGATATGTCACTGACTATCTCTGCCAAGACGAGGATTCAGACGGGTCAGATCTCTACTGCCAGTTAATCAGTTTAGCTCTGAACCATCAGAAGATTGAGATCGAGCTCTGAGTAACTTTCATGCCCAACTCATTACTTTAAGGAGTACTCTTGTAACAGTCTTTAAAAAATATTCGCAATCCGTCTTTGTCGTGGCATAACCTGATCCAGTAATCTTACCTGTAAATTGGACTTACAGTTTAAAACTGAATCCTAACAGCGGTCGTCCTGGTGCATATCATATGAATAAAGCAAAGCCCATAAAACCTTTTGGCTACACGGACATCTCTCTTCTTGTTGGTTTTACATGTTTTTCTCGAAATCACTCCGGGCGAATGTTTTAATCATTCCTGCGGATGGACATTGGTAAATTTCTTCCCCTGTTCGCAATCCACTTCCCACTGTAAGGACCTCAACTTACATGAGCTGCAAGGCTATCATAAAAATCCGGTCACACCCCCACCTTTCGACGAAATACAAAAGGTCCAAAATTTTTTTCCCAAAACCTCACGTGAGATTTCCGTAGACCCGTACCCCCCCCCCCCCTCGGTGAGATTTCGCCGGACCCCTCTCCTATTTCACCTCACGTAATTTATGGATGCGCCATAATAATTGCTAGTGACATGTCTCTAAAATATCCAATTTCATCTATTTTTCACTCCAAGTTGCCTGTGTCTCACTACGTTAAATTAATATTATGCGTATAACTATTTTGAGATTTTTTCTGAACTTTAATCTTTTAGTTTGAGGTGTTAATAATTTCAGTAGTTGTTGGATACCAAATGTTACTCTAACTTAACACCGCACATGACGCAGATGAAATTTGTATCGTATACCTCAGTATTAGTACATGAGCTGCAAGGCTATCATAAAAATCCGGTCACACCCCCACCTTTCAACGAAATACAAAAGGCCCAAAATTTTTTTTTCCAAAACCTCACGTGAGATTTCCGTAGACCCCTACCCCCCCCCCTTGGTGAGATTTCGCCGGACCCCCCCCCCCCCCCTATTTCACCTCACGTAATTTATGGATGCCCCCTAATCATTGCTAGTGACATGTCTCGAAAGTATCCAATTTTATCTACTTTTCACTCCAAGTTGTCTGTGTCTCACTACGTTAAATTAATATTATGCGTACAACTATTTTAAGATTTTTTCTGAACATTAATCTTTTAGTTTTAGGTGTTAATAATTTCTGTAGTTGTTGGATACCAAATGTTACTCTAACTTAACACCGCACCTGACGCAGATGAAATTGGCATCGTATACCTCAGTATTAGTAAAGTGTCTAATGATTGTATTACAATGATGGGCGAAGTGTTCAGTAGACACACCAGTGCTCCGTCCTTTAGGGCTTGTTCCTCTGGGATCGGTCGTTTAGCGGCAGTTACCACAGTTTGGGGCGGTCTGTTTGACTCCTGTTTCGCGCCGCCTCCCTGGCTCGACCGCTTTAATCGACCAACTTAGCCGACTCTCGCTACTCAAACAGCGCCACGGCACGACAGAACTTTGTGTTCACTACCACTCTGGTCCCACCCACCGAAATGGAACTCTAACTGGCTGCATTCCTTGACTAACGTAATCTCTGCTTGATTACGTTATCACTCTTACAGTACACACATTTGGAAAAAAATAATGATAATCATTTCTGCAAACAAGATATCTCAAGAATTAGGCTACGAGAATTAATATGCCATCGGTTAGACTTTGAATTATGCCAAACATCCTTATTATAACTCTGCATCTAAAAAGAAGTATACCAGAAAATCTGAGGTCGATGGGAGAGCGGTAACACTCGGTCCTAGCATTCGGGAAGACACGGGTTCGAACCCCAGTCTACCCATCCCGATTTTGGTTATCCATGGTTTCCATAAATCATTCCACCTGAAAGCCAGCCAGGTTCCTTTAAAATACCATGGTCGAATTCCTTCCATTCCTTTTCCCTATTCCTTTCCTACGTCAGTGACCTCGACGTCAACCAGAAGTAAGGCGCGAAGAATAACGCAAATTACAACTGTACCAAGCTTTGATGGTTAGATGAAATGATGTAAAGCCCAACCAGACTAAACCCCTCATAAAATAATCCTAACAGGGTTGTTATTTTTACAAGAAAAGTTTACTGGAGTTATTTTAAAATTAGGAAAAAAAGGATCTCAAGAAAGTAAAGGTTATAATGAGGATACTTATACAACGCATAAAACAGCGTAGTAATTGCACTACAATAAGATTTGTTATTACGCGTTATGAGTCGGCAGGTACCGAGCGTCTAGACTTGCAGTCGCCAAACGGCTGTCTCCAAACCCTTAGGGAAAGAGTTGATCAACACCTACCTGCACACAATAGGAAGACCTCCCACACACAAAAGCTATTGGAGCGAGTAGATAGTCGTAAACACTTAAAGGTGATCCTCGGCAGATATTACGCCCGAGTGAACACGCCAATTATCAACGATCTACGGTCGGATAGCAACAGCGGTTGACCCATGGGAATTAAGGCAACTTTCTGCTAGCGACGCATGAAAGTCAGAGCCGAAGATGCGTGATCAGCTCTCGATCTAAGCCGAACAATATTGGCCAATATCTGTACAAAAAAACCTGTAAATTATTCGTGACATGGATGAGTGTGAGAGTGTTGTCACGCTATAGAAAGTTTGATTTTAGAACATGTGATTGCCGTTCTCGAAATACTGTTGACATGCGGTCCGGGAAATGTTACCATTGGTAGTTTTTGAGACGACAGTGGAAGGAGAGATAGCAGAAGCCAGCATTCAACGCATCTAACGTATCTAAAGCATCAACGCATCTAAAGCATCGTAGCGTGTGTTTGGGGATCATGAGCTGGTAGTACACCAAACTATCCAACTTCAAAATGAACGTTTTGTAGCCCACGTTACATTGTGCAGACTGACGACTATCAGATGAATCTTTGCACAGCTGAAGACGTCTGCTTCAATTAAAACGGTAATGTGCTTCATAGTTTGCCGGAAACACTGTTTAGCACAGGTCACTGCTCGCCCATCTAACTCACCCTTAAGGCTTTGAGTATATTGTCCCATCCACTATCGACTTCTACAAATAATAATAAAATAAAAAAACCCTGAGCTATGATACTGCCGAGGACAAAGAAAACTTTTACTATCGAGAATGAACTTTAGTGCTCACGCTTTTGAATTAATGCACAGTGAACCCAATAAACCTGCGTCTCTACTTGCATTGTAAAATCATTGTTGCATACATTTAATGTCCTTTTATTACTATTTTGAAAGTGTACAATGTTTGTCATATAAAAATAATGTTTATTCGATTTTGAGGATTTTACGACTTCTGTTGTAGGGAAAGGTGTTCATTTTGAATTTTTGATTGTTTACGAATACCTAACATTAAACACACCTTTGTCTGTTGGCCGTATGTTCTTTTTTATGAAATAAATTGGTCCGTTTATGACCGATGTCTAGCTCGTACAGTTATTCTTTATAAATTAACACCTCTTTCACAATTAATTAAAAATTCAGTAAAATCAATATTAATTAATAAAATACACTGGCGGAAATTAAAAGTGCAACACCCAAACCGAGTAGTGATAAATGAACGAAATTTGGTTCCTAGTATCTCCATATAAATAGTATTAAATGATTAAAAATGGATAGTTTTACATGTAATAGTATGAGAATCTCGGAGCTGTTTACTATGCAAAATTGCTATGTTTTTCCGCGTATATGTGGTGAACTGTGTGGTGTAACATGACACTTTATAGTACACAAGTTCTTGTCGACCAAGTATGCCAAGTTGAGGAGTTAGGACCCACTACAACCAAATATTTAACTGTGAGGTAGGTTAGAGAAATGACGTGTTTGAAATGGGTGCATCACATTGTTAAAACTCCCGAAGGATTGGCCATAGTGCCATGTTAGTATAGAGACTTGTTACACAATGGATGAAAGAAGGCTCTAGTACTCCTACAGCAGGCACAGGTCCAAACAGAATAACAACAGCACGTGGAGACCTGAAAATTGTGTGGGTGGCTGTTGTTGGCAGACGGGTGACTGCAGGCCAGATCCAAACAGTGGTTATAGAGTCACACCCGGACAATGGTAAACCAATTGCTTGAATCTAGATTACATTCTTGACGCTTATGCAATGTGTTCCATTAACCTGATTTCATTGCTAGCATCGTCTAACCTGGTGTAATGCAAAACGCAAATCGTCACGTGAATGACGTACATTTGTGTTTAGAGAAGAGTCTCGATTCTGTCTGTGGCAAAGTGATAATCGACAACATGTACGCAGGCGTAGTGGAGAATCGGCTTAACCTGCTGTGATTTCAGAATGTCTCATAGGTCCAGCCACTGGTGCCATGTTTTGGGAGCAACCAGTTTTTACAACAGGACTGAGTTTGTTGTTGTCAGAGGCACAATCACAGGCCACCACTATGTGAACGTGGTGCTGCACCCTATCGTGATACCCTTCATGTCCACCATCCAAATCGCATCTACCAATAGGCCGATGCCCGTCCTCATGCTGTGGCCATCACAACACAACTTTGAAAAGGGTTACGATCACAATTAGGCCCGCGAGGTCCCCAGATTTGTCTTTAATAGAGCATGTCTGGGATTTCAGGAGTAGACACAAGCTGTGCAACAAGACATGCAGGCGTAGAGAAACATACCCCAAGAAGATATGCGAGCACTCATGGATTCAATGCCGGCAAGGATCCATGAATGTACATAGGTGCTCAAGGTGGGCGCACTTCTTACTGACAGCCGTATCTAAAGGCAAAAAACTTAGTATGGTCCACTTCAATTTGTTATCGTTTCTTCTGGGTATGACACTGGATATATCTATAAAGTTTCCTAAAATTCCAACATTCCTGTCTGGGTGTTTGCACTTTTAACTTCCGCCAGTGTAATAAAAATTCACAGCACTGGCGTTTGACATTATTGTCGTTAGATGGGTATCGTTGGGCTAATGGGAAAAGAGAGATTCACGAACGTAGATCTTGTAGGAATATTCTGGGTCTTCTCTTCAGACCGCGCTGTTTGCACAGTATTCAGCTACCACACTGCCGGAGCTGGACGTGGACAGTTATATCATGGCTGCATCACGGTACGGAGATAATTCGAAGTGAGAGGTTTCCGTCGATTTTCGCAGTATCATGTAGCCGGTCGCAGAAAACATTGAGGGAAGCATGTACTAGATTAGGTGGGTACATATTTTCTAAGCAAGTAGTCAGCAGTTCATACAACTCGAAGGTTAACGTCATCACTTAAAAGAACCTACAGTCGGCTTAGACATATTTTACCAGTAACGTTAGAACTCATTAAATTTTTCCAGGACCACTGAAACAGTTTGCTGTAATTTTTTCATCGTATTTGCTCGTAACCAGGGTCGCCCGCCGTACAACTTTTACGGGCAGTTAATAGGTATCGACCTGTTAAATCGACTCTCCTCGTCGACCTGTTTTGCCCTGTCGTGGTCGTTGCTCCTAGTAAGGCTCGATATATCGAACCTGCCCAGATATGTTGAGATCCTCATTAGGGTCTCGTCACTCCTCATTAATGAATCCCATAAGCGTTGTCGCTTTTGGTCGTTAACTACTTCCTAGGTTCATTGAACAGAATATGGCAGCTTTATATCTCTACGCGATTAAAACCAGCAAGTGATTACACTCAGATTTGCAAGCTCGTTATTTATATTTTTCTAGTTTCCAAGTGGTAACATTGTATGAAAGGATAAAAATAATAAATTGTTAAGCATCTTCTTTTTAAAAAAAAACTATTTAGGCTTTATTTAAATATGTATAGCTCAAGGAGATATTATCTCCAAGACGAAAGAGTGTGTTATAGAATCTTTGGTCATTAGCTAAATTCTATCTTCAATTAGTGGTCTAATTAATAATCGTTTAACAAGCGTTTATACAATATAAACACACCCAGTATTTATGTATATAAATAAGAGACAGAAAAGGGGGGGGGGAAAGCAAGTACTCCTGAAAATATTAGCACCTCAAAAGAAAACAAAGATTACTTTTCGAAAATAGATAATGAAGATTTATGCGGGAACGTGGATAAAATTACAAATGTTATAAAAAAATTGTTAAAATTTTATGAATATTTAAATATAGAATGAAAAGCTATACGATAACCACAAAATTCATTCGACTTCCTTTATAAATTAAAAAACACAATAGGACGGCTAAAATAAATCTGCAAAGCAACGGAACATTGAATTTAGCGTAATTGTTGGAAAATAAAGTGCAGAAGTAAATACTAAACACGCGCAATGGAACCCAGCAATTAACAGAAATTGTGAAGAGAACACTCAAACTAAAAGAAGATTCACATCCAACATGCGGGTTTCACTTAATACCAATGCCATAACAGTTTCTTTTACATCTCTTTGGTGCCCCATTGTTTAGAAATCGTGTAGCTCCATCTAACCTAACTTTAAAAAATTCCGCGCCGTGTTCTCACTCTCTCACTCACAGCCTCTGAAGTATCATCTGTCGCTTTCTGACAGCGAACTTTCTGGTCACGTTCTGCCTTGACTGCCCGGGGGGAGTATCTCTCCTGACCGGGATTAGCAACGCTCCAGGCAGTCCAGTGCTTCCCACTGGGGAGAAGTCGAGTGGTTCTGGAATATCGCCTTTACTGCGTACTCAGCTACACTCAGTATTAACAGTGCTTGCAATCACATGTAGTATTTTCTTCCAGGCACTGTACGCTCGGCTTTGTTCAAGCAGCTCGCCAATGGATCAGAATACAGCTGTAACAAAATCGCAATCCAAATCAGATTAAATGAGCCAATTTCGAGTCTGGTCAGGGCGTACTGTCTGTGATATGTATAGTGTCATTCGGAGGAATAGCATGTTTATGGAACAATAGAGTACACAGTTAATTTTTCGTTCAAATTTTATCTGTCAGAAACAGTGGTCATAACATGACGTTCATATTTATTAAGTTCAAGAAATAATATCACTTATATTACAATCTTTTGAGTGGTCTGGTGGTTCAGTGGTTAAGGCGTGTCTGACTGGAGATCGGAAGGTTCCCGGTCTGAATCCCTGTTTCGGTCGGGATTTTCATGAGCATTTAACCAGACCTTCACCTCTGACACAGCTTACTCTGTAATGTGAACTACGATAGAACGCTTCTGTGGTTCGGATTCCACGTTAAACTGTAGTTCCCCTATATAACTAACAACCATAGCTATAACAGAGATGTGTACACATCCAAAGTATATTCAAGCCAACTAAGGCTTTAAATGATTCTGGTTGGCCCAAACGAACATATATACACACTTACAATCATTTTCTTTAGCGCTTGTTCCTAGTCTCTGTAGCGGATTGGCTATAACCCAACCCCAACATTTCAGGATCGATTTCGTGGCTGTACTTCAAGACGAATGGCATTTTTGAGGTTTTTCTTTGTAGATATAAGACTTGAGGAATGCCCACAGTAAGAAATAGTATACCGAAACGTCTAATTAAAGAGGATGCCATAAGGGAGCGTGCATAAGCCACGTAGCTCCATTTTGACCTACTGTGAACCCCCTCCCCCCACGTAGCCCTACGTGGCTTTTGCTTCAACCCCCCCCCCCCCCCCCACGTAGCACGTGGCTTTTTTCCCTTTTGATTCCAGAGGACATTTTGTACTGTTTTCTCTTGTCAGATGATTGTAAATTATATAAGGATATAATTAACTGAGGGAAATAAATATTCACATGCTGTTGTCTGTCTGTTCCACATTTTAACTGTGAAAAATGTTATGAAAGGAAAGTTACGTGGCCTGGCTCGGAACCCTCCCCCCCTCCCCCCACGTAGCCCAGCGTAGCCTTCAGGCCAACTCCTCCCCCCCCCCCCTGGACCGAGGCACGTGGTTTGTGCACGCTCCCTAAGCTGAAATGAATATTTGTTGGCTAATATTTTCAAGTACACACATCCAAAGCCTTGCCTTTTGGGTAGCGGCAGGGCCGCATTTAAGCATAGGCTACATAGGCTGTAGCCTAGGGGCCCGCACCACAAAGGAGGGCCCGCACCACAAAGACGGGCCCCTCACCACCCACAACCCTTGCCTGGGCAGGTAGTAGACCTAAAAAAGAAAAAGGTCGCCCATAAGGTCGAATTTCGAATATTTCGAAATTTAAGAATCCAGCCACTGCCGACAGGGGGCCCGCACCACATGTATAGCCTAGGGGCCCACAGAGCCTAAATGCGGCCCTGGGTAGCGGTCCAATCCAGTGAACTTGAAGCCTATTCTTATTGCAGCAACATGCATCCCAGTAGGACGACTTTGGCTCCACTGTATCGCTTCTCTGACCCACTCTATCAGATACATTTAGTTCAGTGATTAACGCGCTTGCCTTGAAAATTCAAGGTATTTAGCACAAATTATGTATCTAAGGGAAATTTTATGGACTTTGCTTTTGTCATACGAGAAACCGCAAGATGCCCTTGGTGCGGATTCTACGCCAAATAACAGGTCTAGTTCCGACAGCGATGGAAAGCGCAGCAAACCGAAATTTACAGTTGGTGGTCAAACTACCTTTCTGTGCTTTCCGGCCAGAAATTCCATGAGTATTTTCTTTACTCTTTCATTTTTTTTTTTTTTTTTTTTGTGCCCAATTGTTTGGATCGGCTCTTGATAGTACTCTTAATACTTTCCGTCGACCTGAAGGATTAACCCGCATATGGACGAACATACAATATTCAAGTTGACCGCTTGAAAACCGACGTTTAAAAAAGCATATCCATCAGATTTGATGCAAAAAAAATCGTATACGAATACACCATGCTGGAAGTTACTCTGCTTTACAGAGACTGAATTGCCATAGCCTGAGGATTACAATGATCCAACACCTAATCGCCCCATGCACTTATTACTCCACATTACCCGTTTGAAAAGTATTCCACGTTAAGTTGTACGTTTCCTGCAAAGTTTAGTTAACCGCAGCAAGATGCGCATTGCGTCCTGAATCGAAAATTCTTGTCACTTGGCAGCGTAACAATCCTTCGGGATCTCCCGACCAACGATGCTATATATGATGATCTGATTTTCCAACGAAGTGAGGTGATTGATACATTAAACTAGCATTCAGAGCTCTTCTAGGATATGGCTTTACGCCTCGTCAACGTCAAGGTCATTAGAGGCTGGAAAGAACTGGGGACACGGACCGGGAATGAATTCGGCCATGGCCTTTTGAAGGAAGCATTCTGCCATCCACCTGGAGTGATTTGGGGAAACCGTGGAAAACCCAAATCTGGATGCCTCGACGGGGATTCGAACCCTCTTCCTCCCGAATGTGAGTCCAGAGCGTTAACTCTCACCCATTCATATTCACCCCGTCATTCAGAGCTCGAAAATTTGAATACGTAAGTATTTCGTTTTAGCCAACATCTGGGTGTTCCCAGGCGAATAAGCCAGTCTACGAAGAACAGTTCATTTGTTCATACATCAACGTATCGTATGAGTAGCATTCTCCTAGGTTCCCTCATCTGAGCTTGCTGGCCAGTTTTACTTCGGAGAGAAAAAGTAACTGCGAAGTCTAATGAACAAGCAGTGTAACTTTCTCGGTAATAGGCTTTGTTATCAGCGGCGTTGACGGACGGAACAAACGCGTGTTCTCAGGAACAACTCGAAAAAGAAGCTTTCCAAGAAGGTTGCTTTTGGTGAACAAAGAGGTTTTAGCAGCGGAAAAAGTGTCCAAGAAACTACTCTAACGAGATAGCACTTCGTAGATCTGAGAAAAGCCGAAGAAGAGTTTTATTTAAAACTTACGACCAACATGCTAAGTGGGCGTCCATTAATAACGTAAGGCGTTTTTCTTTCCTAACTTTTGATCCCCTCCCGCAAGATTTGGTGAGATCTGGTGGGACCTCCTCCCGTCCCCCTAACGTAAGATTGACCTCGTAATTTTGAAGACCTTTTTTTATCTCTACTGCTCTTTGAAGACAGGCAATCAGAAATAAAAATTTGACTTGCGATTTCTGTCGATTCCATTGCTCTAAATAAGATTTGGTGAGATTTTGCCGGAAACCCTCCCACCTCCCTATTTTTAGCTCACGTATTTAATGGACGCCTCTTAATTTGCTCTTTTTACATTGGCTTTCTCTATAGATTACATTAAAATTGAATATATATTTTTTTAAATCATTAAAGCTGCTTTAAATGATGTACCAGACCAGGTATCCGGTTGTAAGAAGCTGCATAACTTCTCCCGGTGAGATGTGGTACTGTGGATTGGATTCATAGTAAGTGCTGCTGTATTTTCGAGCTTATTATATGTTCGAAAATTATGAAATTCTTAGATGTCAACACTTTATTTGCACCAAACTAAAACTAATTTCGTAGGAATAGATCATGCCGCTTCCTTTATTTTCTCATGCCGTGATCACAATTATTGATTTGACACCTTTCTTTGTTTCTAGAAAGTTTTCGACACTGTTCTGTCTAAGTGACACCTTTCTTTTGTTTCTAGGAAGTTTTCGACACTGTTCTGTCACAGTGACGATCCGAGCATACGGAATATCAGAACATATTTGAGAATGGAATCGAGATTTTTTTAAATGGACTGTCTGAATATGTCGTTGTAGCACCGAGCGTGGTGGGTGAGCAGTAACTCTCTGGCCTCTCATTCGGGAGGACGCAGGTTTGAATCCCCATCCGGACCTCCAGATTTGGGTTTACTATGGTTTCCCCAAATCACTACAGCGGAATGCCAGGCTGCTTTCTTCAAAAAATTCCTTTCAGTTCCTTCCCCGTCCTATCCCACCTCTAATAACCTTGACGTCGGCGAGGCGTAATGGCATAAGCAAACAAAAAAAACAAAAATCGTTGTAGATGGAGGTGGTTCTCTAGAAGCTGGATCGGATAACCCGCAGGGAAGCGTAATATTTATAAATGATCGTGTAGACAATGTTTATATCTGTTTGCTCATGACACTGTTGTCTTTAGAGAATTAAGGGTTTTGTTGATTTTTTAGATATTCACTATGGTTTCAACGTTATTTCAGCATGGAGTGACAAATGACAACATAAATTAAATTTCAATACATGAATGACAATGTGTATAACGAAAGAATGAATGATTTAATTACCTAGAAGAAACACTAAAAAACAACACGAAATGGAATTAACACGTATCTAACACCGGTCGTTGAATTTTTTAATTTTTTACTAACTTTTATTTATTTATTTTTTACTTGTGGCTTTACGCTTCATCGACGTCGAGGTCATTAGAGGTGGGGTGAGACTGGGGATAAGGAACGGGAAGGAATTCGGCCACGTGCTTTTGAAGAAAGCATCCCGGCATTCGCCTGGAGTGATTTTGGTAAATCATGGAAAATCCAAATCTGGATGCCCGGACGGAGATTCGAACAGCGTCCTCCCGAATCCGAGGTCAGAACGTTAATCGCTCACACACCACTCAGTCCGGTCGTTGAAAAAAGTAATTCTACATAAGTTGAATTTTGATGAATTGTAACGTATATGTAAATGAAATGGTGTATAAAACTCTTTTACCTCCTCGTTTGCAATGTTTATTGCCATCGCGTCGAAGGTATTTCTTAATAGTATCAAAGACGCGTGGAGAAAAGCCGTGCGACTTTTGACTATTTGCTACCGTCCTTACGAAAGTGTCACTGAACTAATACATAAATTGGGCTGAGATTCACTCGTACAAATACGAGGTATTTCCGCATATATTTACTGAGTAACATGCGAACAAATTCTTTTATTTACAAATGGCGTGAAATATTACTCTCACTAATACACTAGGATCGCAATGATAGCACAGACAACATCCGATAAATAATTCTTACGTCCCTCATGTGTTAAGGTACTGGCGTGAACAGAATCCTCTGCCAATCACAGTTTTCTGTGAATTGAAGAGTGTAGATGTGTGGATGACTGTGATAACGCTAGTGTTCAGTGCAGTGTGAGTGGACGAAAGAAAGAAGAGGTTGAAACGTGCTCTTTCACACTTATCTTCCGAAAGACATCAAGGGTCACTAAAAGTACGTTAAATGTCTTCGGACATTGTACTCCCTCACTGCGGAGGAGCTTAGGATTTAACTTAGGACTCAAGAACACAATACCGTGGCAAGGTATTGTCCATCATCACGTCTCGTACTGCAATAACCAAGTCCTGGACGGAGTAAATTTATTCTATCACAGGGGATTTAACGAGCTAACGGCGCGACAAGTGCCAGACCCCGTCATGCTGTCGCAATGACAGCCACGAAGCCTGTTACACTCCCATCATTCATACTGTTGAGGAAAGCTTTTATACATTCCCTTCATTCGTACTGCTTGAAAAATGTTTGTGTTTTGCTTGCCGTTTGGTTTTCCTGCGCTCCGCTGAACCACATAACGGACGGCCACCTCCGTTTGCGTGTCTTATCAGATAGGCGGTGCGTCCGCTTTAAGACGGCGCTTATCTCAGCTCCTCGCCGCCAGATAGCAGACCTGAATACCGCACTCCCTGCCGCTCCGACCCAGAAATCCTTACACGACATTAGTGTTAAAAATTGCTCAAGTTATTTCTGTATCTTCCCTTAGCTCAATCGGTAGAGTGGTACTGCTCGAACTGGACGAGCGCCGTTCAAACAGCTATGAAGCCCTAACATTATCATAGAAATGGAGCATAAGGAATGATCTTCCAATAGTATCCATATTAGTCCGTTTTCAAACTAATGCAGGAAGATTTCACTTCGCGGTGATTTGGACACCCAGAAAGTATCGCTAACCACACCTCCTCCATTCTAGTTCTGATGGCATAGTAGGTGATTCCATGTTTTGTATCCATCATTCTTACCTTCTACGCTTATTAAGCTGTTTTTGCTGTTTCAGTGTTCTATAGCTTCTTCTTGTATGAACTTTTTTTTGGCTTTAATCATTTGTCGACATCGATGTCATTAGAGGTGGGAAAGTAATGGGGGAAGTAACGGAAAGGTATTAGACCATGTCTTTTGAGGGAACTATTCCTTCATTCACTTGGTGTGATTTGGGGAAACCATGGAAAACTCAAATCTAGATGGCTGGACGTTGATTCTAACACGCTTCCTTCCGAATTGCACCAAACCTCTCTTGTTCTTGAACTCTTCATTCTTGAATCTTCTGCTCTTGAATCTTATCTGACCTCTAAATGTTGGCTAAAGTATTTTCGGAGCATCGATATGTGTTTGATACTGTTTTACTTGAATCAAATACTAAGTCTGCTTCAAAGTCCTAATTTCTTAGGCCTATGTCATGAATAATATCAAGTTACTCCCTGCGTACAGATGTGACAGATATCGATCAAGCTACCACGTTCCCTGAACCGATTGTGGTGGGTGAGTGGTAACGCTTTGACCTTCTCATTCGGGAGGACGTGGGTTTGAATCCCCGTTCGGCCATCCACATTTCGATTATAACATTGTTTTCTGAAATCACTCCAGGCGAATTCCGTAATGGGTCCTTCAAATGTTCATGGCCGAATTCCTTTCCTTTCCTCGAACCCAGTCCTTTCCCGCCTCTAACGACGAGGCGTAAAGCCAAGACAAAAAAAAAAAAAAAAAATCCTCACCTAGTGAATTTTATTGAGTCAGGATATTGGCAGCAGCGTATCGGTCGGGTCAATGGTTCAGGTCTGAGGCCAATGAGAGAGAATAATTCCGTTTGACTTCCCACCTAACTTGCTGAATTGCGGGACTTTCACTGGAGTAGCGCTGAATCGGAATTCTACGTGATCCGACAAATGAGGGGTTTGCGTGTCTCTTCTGCACGCTGCTCATACTAGAAATCGAACAAAATAAGATTTTGATAAAGCTAATGGATAAAAGTGCCCTTTACAGCCCTAAGTTGCACTCTAATCAGCAACCCATGGAACAAGAGAACGCTTTCACGGTCGATTAACATAGGTTTCTCTGACCTTTTTTTTAACTTGTTGAATATGAAATTTATATATGTATATATTTGTATATTTGTCCTCTATGCGTTCCTAAATCATTCATCCGATTATGATGAAACTTTCGTGAGTTTTTGATTGAGTGATTGCGAAGATTTCTGACAAAAAAAAACAAAAAAAAACACATCATCCACTTTCCATTCCATTAATTATTGTCAATATTCTTTACACAAAGCTACAATTTCTACCCGATTTTAAGGGAAGTTTTCGTCTGTATACCTTTTTTAAACAAATACTGTCTAAATTTAGTTTACAAAACCCGCCTACTTTACCCCTTTACCACACCTCCTTAATTTTTGCCAGTGTTTTTTTATACATACCCACAGTTTTTGTACGATATAGATGGAACTTTGTATACGTATACTTTAAAACAAACAGAAAAATAGTATCCTCGTTTTCCCTTTCCTACTTTACATATTCTTAATTTTTAATGAAGAAGAAATTCGGATTTTAAACTTATTTTAAAGTTTTTGTAACAACACACAACTCTACACATGTTTTATAGTAAGTGAAAATGATATTTACATTTAATTAGCAAAACTGCACCCGCACTCCTCTTCTTTCACCTCTCTGGAATTTTCTGTTTACCATACAACTCCAAAACCATAACGAAATCTGCCAAAATAGATGGTGAAGGAGAGTGTTTATTACAATCCGATCAAAAGGGATAAAACACAACTTTCATATTCAGCCCCCTAGAAACACTGGATACTCTCCATTTGCAGAAGATAGAAGGAACAAAAAAAATCATTGTCTATAATTTAATTTGTACGTGTAAATATGTCTGATTTATGTATATGTATCCACTTTAAAAAAAAAGCTAGTTGTTTTATAATTTCTCTAGCATGCCCTCTACAAATTTAATGCATTTCTGTGAAGCTTTGCACGATGGCGTTGCTTTGATGTTGGCAGGACAGCTTTCTGTTTAAAATAAAATACACAGTTGTCAAAGCTATAGCGCAAATTGGTGCAGCAAGCTTGACGTTACATGGTTGCAGATCGTTAATTTGAGATATTCTAATACTTTTTTTTTTTACTGTGTATCAAGTAAATATTACAAATATTTCTGTTTTTTTGTTTCAGGTATGTCATCAACTAATAATCTGCCATGGCCTTCGTGTTTCGACAGCTTTTGAGGTAACATTCAATAATTATGTATTTTTTTAAGTTAGGAACTACGTGATCAAAAAAAATAAAACCAGTTTCTTAATGGAAAGTTTAATCCTTCCTTTAATTCACTTATATTTCACCTTGATAGTCAACATCCACACCTTGCGCTAGTAATTACTACTGTTAGAAGGAATACTGAGAATACTATGGAAATGGACATAGAGTCAACTTTGTGGTTGAGAAGGAAAATGAAAATGAAAGAAAATAAGGACTGTACAGAGAAACATCATGGTAACGGGAGTTCATCGTGTGGGATAGGATAAATTTTCACTAATGGCGTAGTTCACTAGGTGAGTCGTAAACAGGCTGCTTACGGAGGCTTACGCAAGTGGTGAACCCCACGAAAATTGAACCTGGGGGAGGTCATGTGTAGTTCTGAGTGTCATGTCGTCCAATCTATGTTTATTATGTGTGGGTCATAATTCGTAGCAAATAATCATGGGCATTGTGTGCCTGATTGAAGGTGTACTGTATCCACACTAATGTCATTATTTCAACGGAAAGTAGACGACGATCACTCTGTGTATACTTCGTACGAAATTAAATTAAATGGCGCTTCTGATAACAGTTATGAAGGTAACAAGTTACTGCACATTTTCTTAATTATATAGACTGTGCACGATTCAGCATAATTGCCTTTACCTACTGCGCAAATGTCCGCAGCATTGCAAATACTGGAGTTTTGTGGACTCCATTTTAAAGCAGCTGATTATATTCATCAATTACTTATGCTCACTCATATGAAACGTTGGCTAGGTGGTATAATTAGTATCTGTGGGATACTTCATTTTAAAACAAATGGCCAATCGACGCTACATCCCCATTACGAAGATTAATTACCTGCTCTCACTCACAGGATATGTTGACTGGGTGGTAATAAATTTTATATTTTGAAGCCAACTTCGCAACACCGTACATTAATTACGAGCGGAAGGTTTTGTTTGAGGACGATAATTTACTTACATTAATTTTATAGCGAGATGCAAGCAATGAATTACGTATCCTTTTTCTGGTTACGTTCTGCGTCGGTAGCCAAAAAATAAGATGCTTAACCAAAGTGTAACACTCAATATCCGCCACCACAAAGATTCGGACACACAGTCTCAAACTAAGAAAATCTGTGGAAGTACATGGTTTCATAAGTAATACAGAAATTCAAAATAGATTTTAGATAAGGTGTAAAATATTTGACTGCTTACCATAAGTCTATAGAGTGCTGGCAAGGAACTGGATGAGTGAGGTACAAATCTTGATGGCAATCAGGAATTACTCTCCAAGATGAACATCCACATCTGTTTAGACTGAGGTGGAGGTGGTATAAATCTACTGAGGAGAAAATATAGCGCTGCCGACACCATCTCCATTTTAGAAACCGAGATCAAGATAGGAAATTAGGAACTCAACTTTCACCAAAGTTACGATATCTACCTCACAAACCCAACAGTTACAACCTATCTGCTTTCTAAATGCAGCTATCAAGATGTTAAATACTCCGTAATGTGCTAAAAATGTGACTTGAAATATTCAAAAGACGATGAAGCATCTAACTAATTTATGCCCACATAGTAAACAAAATAACTACGGCCACTTTGTAATCCTAAAAATTTTGTCCTCAACCACGGATAAAGACGCCGATTATTCTGTGATGTAGGGGCGGATCCAGGGTATCCCAAAAGTATTTAGCTCCACCATCGACTTCGTAATTTTGGAGACCTTCCTTTTTTTTTAAAGCTCTCCTGATGTTTTTTAAGGGTGCAGTAGCCCGAGGAGACTATAAAGACTACACTTTCCCGACTCAAGCTCCCCTTCCAAACCAAAATCAACTCAAGCCTCACCCCCCCGAGCCAAAATCCGCTCAAGCCCGTCCCAAATCAAAATCTGGATCTGCCCCTGGTGTGATGTGTCGATAAATTCATAGAATACCCTTAGAAAATTGTTACTGGCCAAAAACTTTTTGTAAAATGTAAAACTCCATGTTTGGCATAAGAACGTGAATGAATATTGTTAAGTTAAAAAATAATAATAATAATAAAACACGATTCGTCGGCGATTAGTTACTCTGTCATCATTGCGGAACTGTTTTCTGTTGGTGAATGCGCTGTCTCTACTCCTCTCTGATGACATTATGTCTTCATATAAGGAGAGCTCTTTATTCGCGGACTCGATCGAACGGAGTTCCGACAACACGTAATTATCACTTCGATGCTTTTTCGACATCACTACCATCCATAAACCCTCACAACTTGTACGAGGTGTGTACAAAAAGAAACCGAACTAATTAAATAGCGCGCCAACGGCTGCAGGTAAAATTCTCTGACTTCCGTGCACACTAGTGACATATCTCGGCAAGAGATTGCCTCTTGTCGCACTACGGTCGCTGCATTAGTTTACGAGTGACAGCCGGTTGAGTGAGGTCGTGCGCAGAGTGCTCGTCGGATTTGTGAGAAAGCGAGAATGAAGGAATTGGAGGAGCAACGCGTCTGTGTGAAATTTTGTGTTAAACTTGGGAAAACTTTTACCGAGACACTTCAAATGCTTAAACAAGCATACGGGGATGACGGATGAGTCGGTCGAACATCAAGGTGATGATGGTCGTGTTTTTTGATTGCAAAGGAGTTGTGCACCATGAATTTGTACCACGTGGTCAAGCGGTAAACAAGGAAGTCTACCAGAAAATTCTGACACGATTGAGAGATGCTGTGCGTAGGAAAAGGCCTGAACTGTGGGAGAATCAGTCGTGGATGTTGCACCATGACAACGCACCCGCTAACGCATCATTGTTTTGTCACGAATTATCTGGCAAAACATCGCGCTCCCGTTGTGCCTCAGCCACCCTATTCTCCAGACTCAGCTGCGGCAGACTTTTTTCTCTTCTCAAAAGTGAAAAACACATTGAAAGGACGTCGTTTCCAGACCATAGAAGAAATTCAAGACAATGCGACGAGAGAACTGCGCTCCATCGGAGAAATTGCATTCCAGGAGGCGTTCCAAAACTTGAAAAAACGATTGCAACGGTTTATTGACAGTGAAGGGGACAGTGTGTAAAAGTTGGTATGATGAGCAATAAAGCAATTACAGTAGAAGTTTTTTTTTTTTTTTGTACACACCTCGTAGGATGTCATCTGCAACTGACATTCTCTGTGAGACGTGAAAAATAAACGCCTGATGCATGAGGTTCCCTACTTATCACAGCGGGGCAGACAGGGTTCAACGAAAAAGTGTGGCGAACAGTCTGAATGTGAAATAATGTGTCTAGTATCACATGATGATAGTGTAACGCTATACACGAGTAAGGTGCGGAAAGGGAAACACGTCATCATTGTAACAAAATCGCTCCGCCTCTAAAGAAAGATCTATCACTTTTCATAAAAAAAAGCAGGGTATACAAGCGAAGGGCTAATAGAACGAGGTAGACTAAATACGTTACAACGACTTTTTATAACAAGAGTAATTTCCCTCAAAAGATCGGTCATAACAAGAGTCGTCAGCGACAAACAAAAACCGGGTCGCCACATAATTTGCTGTAATTAATGTTGATACTTGCACCAAAGTAAAGTGAAGGAAACTACTGTATAAGAAATCGAACATCGTGACAAACCATGATCCATGAATTGTTCAAGTGTTGAGGTTGATTGAGTGGATAAACATTCTTAGTTAGGAAGAGACGTTTATGTTAGTTGTCCTGTTGAGTCGAATAGACGAGTGAAGTTATCTGCAGTGAGTGCGTGTTGAGCCCGTCCCTGGTAGTTGAGGCTTCGTTGTGGTAGGCAGCGTTCTCCAACAGCTCTCCTCTGACGGGTTGACTTTTTTTGCTCTCCGTTTGCAGACCTCGAAGGTCAGAGCCTCGATCAGACAGCTTCGAATCAAGCGTTATTAATGAGGGCGCCCCAGCTGTCAAAATAACATGGCTAACTGATGTTGCGTGCAGAGTGGACATTGACGAATAGCTCTATTCCCACACAGTAATTATTATAACACCGTCAACCATCATACCTTCGTCGACGTTAATGTAACGAATGGTGGAGAAATATATTAATGGACAGGGCCTTAAGAAAAAAAAATCTTTTAGCTGTTTTTTGTGAGAGGGATCGTTCTAAACAGAACTGTAATTATCTACTTGTGTCAAACCAGTACGCAATGTGCACGCATGAAGCAGTATTGGGAGGCAGTATTT
Organism: Vandiemenella viatica; assembly: GCA_031002005.1. Lineage (NCBI taxonomy): Eukaryota > Metazoa > Arthropoda > Insecta > Orthoptera > Morabidae > Vandiemenella > Vandiemenella viatica. The sequence goes on along the minus strand of JARYHS010013631.1, from coordinate 57,106,812 downwards.
TTATCAAGTTATTTTTGGAGACAAATCCCATCAAGATACTCCGATGATGAACAGTTTCCAAGCTAATACAGACAGCTTACGCACAAAATAAATTTGGAAACCTTTCCACCAACAATTGGACTTACTGAAAGTTTTACTCACCTAAACTTTAATTTACAAAAGTTTCATAACACTCAGATGCAAGATTTCAATATTATTTGGGCAATGTATTAAAATGTTTTTTTTTTTCGTCTGCTTAACGTCTCTCAAAAAGCGAGGACTTTAGAGACGGGAGAGAATTAGGGGCAAGGAATGGGAAGGAATTCGGCCATGGCCTTTCGAAGGAAGCATCCCGGCATTTGCCTGGAGTGATTTGGGAAACCATGGAAAACCCAAATCTGAATGCCCGGACGGGGATTCGAACCGCCGTCCTCCCGAATGCGAGGCCAGAACGCTAGCCGTTACACCACCACGCTCGGTGTATTAAAATGATACGTCTGGCAGTTTATTCTCGTCAAAGTGAAATTCTCTTTGGTTATTAATAGGGGATGACCAAAAAATAGAAAAATATGCAGACAAATATGACCTTAAAAATGGGTAAATATGACCTAAAAATGGCAAAATATGAACAAACATTTAAATTTAATATACATCAAAAGTAGGGTCGCTTTGATATAGACAGCATAAATTGCTTCCGTGCTCTCACTGCACCATTGGGAAATTAAATTTTAAATCGTTTTATTGAAGTCACTTTAATTTCAGATAATTTACAGAATAGAACTTTTTCATCTGTACTAAAATACTTCTGTCTAAATTCATTTACGTAACGATAGGTCTACTCACTGATCCACTGCAGATTTAACGATGACTAAGGACATTTCATTGAGATATTGATTGACGCGGATCGACACAGGCATGCTTCTGCTGCATTTTCAAGATTAAAAGGCGGGCGAAACATTAAGTTTAGAGAGTGATTATAATGCATAACTTTAATTCTTGACTAGTGAATACTGACCACAGTGAAAATTAGTCCCCACCCCCCCCCCCCCCCTGTATAGCACAAGTGCTGTTCTGTAAATAACTGTCTTAATTTCTTCTCATCTATATCTAGTGAATTCCTGGTACTATCAAAATACTACCAGATTTTTCCTCAAAATATGACCATGTGACCATAAATTTTATAGAAATATGACCAAACTACGAGAATGGTCTAAATATGCATTTATATGTTATATAAAATAAATTTAAATACAATCAGAAACACTGAATCAGTGTTTAATTCAGCATTTCAGCTTAAAAAGAAGGCAGGAAAAAGATATGACTTTTCCTACAAATACGAACCGTAGTCATTATAATGTCCACATTCCAATCCGAAATATACTAACACCATTAAAATAATATAGCTTTATATTAAAGTCTGACTGAATACGCTGATCATACTGAGCTCGATTTAAATACGAAACTGAGCGATGGGATGTAGACAAAGAGGCGCCTCACACAATATGGGGTAGCTACAACGTCACCGGGCTCGAGATCAGACCCTCGCATTTATGCCGTCAAGGCGGTTTCCTGCAGTCATAGTGCCGGGACGGATACCAATCTCAGCCTCATAAGTTACACATCGCAAAACAAAAATACACTTCTCATACACAGAACATAGTTACACAGATGGCAACACTCCATTTCGTCCACTAGTATAGCGCTCGAGAAGCAAGTAGCGGGCACTTAAAACTCTGCTACTAGACGGCCGAATTATACCACGAAGTTCTCCCGGCCAAAAAAGCCGTAAGATGAGAAGAAGCAGATATTGAGCTTGATGACAAATTAGTGCCAACATTTGTAGTGAATTATCAATCTGATTCTATCATACTTCTACTCTGATTTTTTAATTACTAGATTACGAGTAAAATAGGTGAAGCAAGTGTTAAATTACGTAATGTAAAACCCATCCTGGAAATTGAAGTACAGTCGGTATTTTAGAGATATATGACTTATCAAGTCTCGATCATTACAAACGGGTAAGGATAATGAATACAGACAGGGAATAGGAAGAAATTTGATGTAACCATCCCGGCGTTCGAATGGATTCTGGGAAACAGTAGAAAATCAAAATCTGGATTACTGGACTCTGGATCAAACTGCTTACCCATCAAGCTGTGTTTAAAAGCTCCATCATTAAGGTCGCCAAAGAATTTCAGCAATGAGGAATAGAAGGTAGTGTAATATTCGCTTTTCAATTGAACCTTCGGTAGCTTTCTTTAATATGTATTATGTTATTCTGTAAGTGAGCATGTACTTCAAATATCTGAAATAGGTGATCATCTCACAATTCGCTTACGTTTGTACGTAAATTGCAAAGATGACCCACAGACAGCAGCTGAATTCCAACTCGACCTGTTCTTACCCTTCCAGGAAGTCAGTGAAAATCGTTGGTTTCCATTCTTCTTTCGCATTAATAACAAACTGTCCAAATTTTCGGAGTTTTTTTCAGTGACTGCCCATAACCATCAAACGGCGGAAGAGGTTATTCTGACTTCGGTTAGTGCTCTTTATTTGGGGGGAACAATATTGTTCCGCTTCACGAGAAGTCTGCGTTATCTGCTGCATCTAATCGGAGGCCCTAATTAAGTTCGTAGCAGGATTGGAGGCAAAATCCACCTCTGGGTGTGGGGAGAGGGTCATTAGGGTGGTTATCGCTGATAAACAGTTCCATGCGGCCGCTCGCAATCTTGATGCCGACTTCGTGCTCGCTTCCTGTGCCAAATTGTTCTCCCAGCGAAGAACCATCCCCGTATAACAGGGAGGAACGGCCTTGCTAATCAGCTACAACAATATTGTTGAGCAAGAACTCACAAAGACCTTTCTACAACTGTGTATCTTGAACAAATCCTTTACTACAGGAAAAGCTTGCAGTTTAGTAAGTCCTACAAAAAAGAAAATTGAATAATTTGAAAATACACCGCATATAAAAAGTACCAAATAAACTAGTTTTTAAGGTGCTTAGTGAGGAAAGAAGTTTTTGAAAGAGCCTCATGGAAACAAGAGACAGAATAGTGAGTCAAATTCTGAATCATGAGAAATGAAGTAATATATTATTAGAACCGCTTCATGCAAGAGAAGATTTAAATCTATCTGGATGCATTTTGAGAAAAACGACAAACACTGTGTATATCGGTCCCTTCTTGTACACAACGATAAAATGTGATACATTCTAGTGTTCAGAAATTGATTGCAAAATGGTCCTTTTATGAACAAATCGATGTAAACATAATCCAAAATGTAAAATCCACCTTAGCTCAAAATCTCCCAAGCATTAACGTAAGCCACTTCTTGCGGGAAGTGGGTTATTTGAGGGAACAGTCGAAATTAGTAACTATAAATGAATATATGATTGTATGATTGTAATATATGGAGCCGATAATTAATCACGTATATTGTAATGGATATGTTGATATGGAGAAATTAGCTCAGGATAAGTAAAGATGGAAGATTGCATCAAAATACTTGAGAGATTAATGGAAAAAAAAATAAAAATACAAAAAAAATCAATTTTGTCGAAATATCTCCGGATGATCTACGTCGATTTATTCATACCTAATTTCAATCATGGTGGTGTGGAAATGAACAAATGAATTCACGTTCTTTACCGAAAGGTGTCATCAGTATTGAGTGAGATAGGCAGAAATCGTCAATTTTAAGTAGTCTCGCACACAAACAGAGGAAAAACTTGAACTAAACAGGTAAAGAATAAGTGCTTGCAACAAATACGCGTTAGTAGACTTGTTACCTGGTAGCTGAGTATCCGCCGTAAAAATTGGTCTTCGGTTTGAATACCTGCTAGCAATTTTTATGTGCATGTATCCTTACTTTCATTGATGCTGCACCCGCCTTAAAAATTGGTTTTTAAGGTTTGAATCCCGATCCTGTCGGAAATTTTCATGGCCTCACTTTCACTGACGCAGAATTAATCTTAGAAACTGGTCTTAGGTTCCAATCTCGATCCTGGCTGGAATTCCCAAATGCCAATTAACCTCACTTTCATTGACGCAGCGCCAATCTTAAAAATTGGTCTGAGATTTGAAACTCGATCCCGTCTGAAAGTTTCATAGCGATTTAAACTCAATTTCGATTCTTGAAAATGTTACTTTCATTGGTTGGGTACGTAATGAATCTCCGTGGAACGTGTCTTAGGACCGTTTAACTCAGAAATGTTTAACTTCGCATTGTTGTAGTTCCTATTACGCTAAACATAATCTGACATAGAAATTTGTAAAATCACAGCGATGAGATTTATCATATTCGATTTATTATGTGTTTAAGGGAAAACTTTTTAGAAGATAATTTCCAATGGTATCCAAAGAAAATGATAATCCACCGATTATAAAAAAACGCAATAATAATTCTTGATTTGATTCTTCGGCAAAAAAACACAAAAAAATCCATTTTCGAAAACTACTGACCTACATAAGATTTAAAAAATCATGATAATTAGTATCAAAAGATAACAATCATTCTGCAATTTATGGTTTGGTAAAATAAACCAAATAAGTAATTTCAACGAAATTTGATTGTTCGATACTTTTCTGGATAATGTCGTATATTTCGTTGTGTAGAAACTTTCGTGAAAGAGGAAATGGTGAGAATACCTTTTTATATTTTGTTTATCTAGCTATCACAAACAGATATTGATTAGGTTAAAATATATGTCGATAAAGAGTAAAAAAAGATTTTCGACATATCTTATTTTTTCATTAATGAACGAACCGAAACGTAATATATCAATTAGGCTCGGTACTGAAATAGTGAACAAACAAAATCAGGGCGTGAAATCTAAGCCCGCCAGAATAACTCATACTTACAATTTTTTTCTACTTGGCGCATAAAAAATAATTTCAAAACTTTTTAAATTATTGCGATCGGAGCAAACTGATTTCCTTAGTATGGTAGTGTTTCAGTTATTAGAAGAACACAATAAGCTGATAATTTAAATTCGTTAATCCAACAATTTCTTACAAAGTATTTTTATTCCAACATTATGCTCGTGGCTACTAAGTCGTTGCTAGTCTTAAAAATTAATAATATAGTATCAAGTTACTGCGAAATCCACCTCAGTTGTGACAGAACGTTTAATTTAACATGACATCCGAATCGTATTCTCAATGCGCACCTCATATTCATATGCCTGAGGTTGAAAGTCCTTAAAATTTTTTGACATTACTGGAATTTGAACCAATAACTCTCATCTTTCAAGATGGATCCCTAAACACAGAGCTACAATGTAGAATTGTCCTGATCAGGATTGTGGTTGTTGGTTGAATACCTGACAACATATGTTTCTTTTGGCCTCAAAGGTTGACGGCAAGCGTTCAAGCGCTGCCTTACTGGACTGGGGTGGTACTCTGGTATACCGTGGTACCATTATTAAGGTGCTTAGACCATTTACCATAATCACCTAGGTGAATGTTGGGATGATCCCTAATCTCCGCATCATTAATTATACACTTCACAAACAAAACATTCACTTATTGTACAAAACACCAGCAGATTGTGAAACTCTTCCAGTAGAATAGTAATTATGGCATATGTGAAAGACTCGTGCATTTGAGACCCTGACAACAGTCGGTAGAACCATCCCTATGCGAGTCTCTAGTCCAAACAAAATATACGCTTTAAAAAAGTAGCTGCATCAGATCTCTCTTTTGTCTCGCAAACTAAAATTGGGTCTGAAATGTCGTCGCTTTGAGTTCATTGACACCAGGAAGAAATAACTTGTTACCGGTGTTGTGCTTCATCCCAAAATATTTGTTCCCTAAATGTTTCCTTTTATAGCACAAACAGTTTATTAGGGGTAGGTAAATTGCAGGTACTTACTTGGAAGGTATGGAGCGGAAATCGAGAAACAAAATTTAAATGAAAAGTTAGTCAACAATTCCGGAAAACCCCCTTACGTGTGTCTGCATAAATTGAGACGGACAGGGTGAATGGTTTTTTGCGTGAACAATACCAAGTGACAAGCACCTCTCGACACCGTACAAACACAGCGCAGAGTTGGGGTCTGCGCGCCTCATTGTGGTCCCTTAATGCCCATTGTTCTCCGCCGGCGCGGCTGGGCGGCATTCTCTCGGATAGCCATTGAGAAACCCGTCACGGCGTTCCCCCTTCCCGGAGACGGACGACGGAAAACGGGTATCAAGAGCCGCGCCCATTATGCACCGCACAGGTCGACAATGCAGACCCCTTCATTCCCTGCTCCGCGCTGCTGCTGATTACATCGACGGCAAATAACGCGGGGTGGCGCGACTCAGCGGAATCTACAGTCGACACCGTCTCACGCCTTCATTCCAAAGTCTCCTCCTGCAATAACAGTACGCAGGATCAAAAGGTGGCAGACTGGCATCCTAGAGGACAGTGTGTTGGGAGGACCACCGGTTCAAGTCCAACCGGTAGCATTGATTGTTAAATAGTCTTGTTGTATCCTCAATGAAAATACAGAAAACCGATGTTACTTAAGACTTTTATTGCTAGAATCGGATACAGAAAGATGTATGTTACGAAAAGGTTTCCCAAAAAGCAACGAGTCGGGATAATATGGCTGGGAAGCCATCACTACACCATTCCACTTTTGAACATGTCTCATGAAGAGAAACAATTTGCAACGTATTTACTTTCTGAGGAATACCGTTTTGTACACAATGTTTTTGGTTTTGTTTTCCTTTGCTAGGATATATGTAGTCTTTGGTAGTTGCAAACCGGTGAGCTAACAACTTTCAAGGGGGGGGGGAGCATGGTTGAGCGATTTTTTATTTCTCTTTCCGTCGGCCGCGGGCATCTATGTTCGCGGTGGATTACAGGTCAGCTGGCGTAATTCAGATATTCACTGGTCTATGCAATATTTGCGTGCCTTGTTCCACAAGGAAATTATATATGTGTGACTTTTTTTATGAGTTACTATTGTTGTTACGCTCACGTCCGCGACGGTTAAGTTTGCGTGCATAAACATCGTAGCGAATTAAGCTACTTATTTAACTGTCGGCGAGTTATGCCAAGTTTGAGAGGAAAGAGTAATTTACAGCTCAGATTCAGTGCATCCTAGTTACATCTTGCTGAAAATAACAGCCGGTGTCACGTTATAGCCTGACCATGCGAATCGACGCTACAATCATAAGGTGAGTGGATTTCTATTTTTTGCGCTATTACTGGCCGAATTGTTGCTGCCGAATTTCGGGTGCCTGTGGTCGGCGGGAGTGAGGAGAGAATTCGCTCACCTATTAATTACCTACGATTACGTTCCCTGCCGGAAGACACTATTTATACGTGGCTTTCCCAAATAGATTATTCATCATCTATTTTTTGGACTATACTTCAAACCTAAAGCCCAAACCACAGTACAACCCCACTTCCACGCAAGCACAACAACTAGCTTGGCAAAATTAACAGTATCCTCACCAATCTACCGACTGAGGACAACACCAGATAGATCAACCCTCTACAGATGATTTGTCAAAGAAATACGGCGATTTAGACTAATCTATAGAAATTAATGGTTATACAGAACCGACGATTACTAAGTCTAGTTGGCGTATTGTCTAGCAACGCTTTTAAGATTACTGTACTCAAGAAGGCACTTGAAATTTGAATATTGTAAATAGCATATTCATTCAACAAGTTAACCAAATATAGATAAGGAAATGTGTAAATAGATAAGTTACGCAAATGGATGTAAGAAGCTTTGTAAAAATGTAGAATGGCTGTATGAACTCAAACCGAATGCCAAAAAAAAATAAAAAAAAATAAAATAAAAAAAAAACATATAAACAGCGCAAACCCACGTCTATACTATTTAGTAAATTGTGTAATTATATCAACAGATCATTCACAAATAGAGTGTATGAGAAACATAGCCTGTTTAACCGATATAATATTACAGAGATTTACACACGCTATCTGTCTATCAGCCGATCTTCCACCAGTTTTCAGAATTTCATGATAAAATATGTAATTTATCTAAAAAACAAAAAGCATCCTGTGTCATTAATGATATAGATAATAATAATAATTCCGTGTGTTCGTAATGACCTGGAGTTAGGGGTTTTATTGGCTGCGCATTCCGCCCCTATCGTAGCTGCCTTAACCTAACCCGACAATCCTGCCGGGTACAGGGGACCCACAGTTTAACGTGGAATCCGAACCATGGAAGCGTTCAGGTGTACTTCACTTTACACAGCAAGCTGTGACGGAGGTAAAGGTCTGGTTAAGCGCCTTTGAAAATCCTCGCCGAGACAGGGATTCGAACTGGGGTCCTTTCCATCTCCAGTCAGACGCTTAACCTCTGAGCCACCTGACCGCTAATGATACAGATTATTTGATGTGATTTTCTATGTAAAATTTGTATTCACTTATTCGCGTATAAGAATTACATTGAAGTAGATATATAATACTTATATTAAAATGTGAATGCTTATTGGCAGGTGATTTCAATGATAATAGATTTGAAGTTTTACCAAAAAAAAAAAAAAAAGCGAAAAAATAATCGATAATCTGTAATTTTGTAGAATTTTCTGGTGAAAGCAGATTTCGTATCGTCATTTGCCATTTGAGTGGCATTTTATCACCGTGGATTTAAGTAACCAAACAGTCTTCATCAGGTCTGTGTGGTCTTACTAAAAATGGAGCATGATTGAGAGGAAATTTCCCGGCATCTCCAGGACGACCGAGCCTGCCTGGTGAGTGGTATCTTTTGAACCTAACATTCGGAAGGATATGAGTTCGGTCCCCGATTGAGCCATCCTGATTTCTTTTCCTACGTTTCAATGTACGGCGCTGGCTCTGTCTTCCTTTGTTTCAGTGCTCATTCAGGTGCAGAGGACTCGGAGACGTTATGGCTATTCACCATGTGGGCAGTTGACCACGACGCCTTGTGTGTGCGGCGAGGCCACTGCAGTATTTTGCTGGTTTTCTGAGCCACTGTAAAAATATTAAGTTTCAGCGTGTTGATCTCAGCCAGTGTCATACGAGCTGAGAGGGAGAAGTTGAAGGCTTCCTTAGACGCTGGTAAAAGGTTGTAGGCCGAGAGAGACGATATGGTGCTAATGTTGATAGTATTGTCTGGAAGAAAGATTACGGAGCGGTTGAAACAGTTTTCTGTTTTGTGAGAGATTCTAATAAGATGTAATGTTCTCAGTTATGTGAAATTCACGTCGTCATTCACTCATGAATTCGCACATGAACAAATATTGAATGCAGTGACTTGCATCTTTATCTTACACAGTTGGCAGAATATAAGTCGGCATTGCTGAAGAAGAAGAGACCTGAATGAACCTAACACTGTTCGAAGATATTGAGTTCCTTATATTTCTGACACGCGTGATCGTTACACGGTTTTCCGAAATCATTCCAAGTGATTGCCCGTACTGTTCCGTCATGGTCGGTTTCCTACCTGCTTCTTGCGCATAGTACTCCCTGTTCTACAATTACCTTATCTTCGACGAGCTGTAACGCACTTACATATAACTCCAGTATCCTAACTTCTGTAAGTTCAAATAGAAGGTTGTTTCTGAGTATCTCATTCCATCCCGTTTATATCAAAGTAGACAGTTTCTTCGTATTTTTTAACTGGAACACATGTTCAAAAGCACATTATCATTTCCTCTAACGTCGAGTGACAGAAGAGATCGAACTCACACCCGCACATTGTTGGAAGAGACTCAGTCAGTCAAATAACTCAACAAATTTAAGAATTCTCAGTAACCTTATTTCCTCTGGTAAATTGCCTAGTAGTTTTTTTACAACTATCTTTATTTTGGACACGGGAGCCTTCTAACGTTATCGGTTTTTCGCGGTATGAAAGCAATCCGTCCTGACGTTAAAACGGTCTGGCTCGCGAGATTCTAATTCGGAGCCTAGCTGTCGGTGAAGAACCTTTTGCGGTCCATTAACTCCAGGCTTGATAGGCGCGATTGCCTGATTGCCTTGAATATCTAACGACGTAGGAGGTGGCGTTGGAAATAGCCGCAAGCGGATGGGCAATCAGGTGCGCTTCCTGCTTTTCAATAGTCTCGAAAATTCGATAGCGGTGCATCAAATAATCAATTATTTCGATGCTAACCATTTTTTAAGGGAAATGGAAATTTTTATATATGTATTACTACATCGCAAGCATCGCATTGATTTTTGTAATTTTAATCCAATTCAAATGATTTTTTTATCTGTTTCTGAGATAGTTTCAAAACTTACTCCACTCTCACTTGCACATAGGCAGTGTAATCAACATTTCAAATGGGTCTACTTTTCTTCTTAGGGGACATCCAGTAATTACGTGAGGTGAAATAGGGGGGGGGAGGGTGTCCGGCGAAATCTCACCAGATCTCACCAAAGGGGGGGGGGTCTGGCCAAATCTCACGAAATCTCACGAAATCTCACCAGGGGGGAGGGGGGTCCAGAAATCCGGAAAAAACACCTCACGTAATTTGTGGATGCCCCCTTACGGGTCTCCCTAATATCGATATTCACGGGTAATACTTTCAAAACATTCTTTTCAAGTTTAGGTTAACCGTTTGTATTGGAAACTTTCTACCAGCAGAATGCCTTTTCTTCCAGTGTTAATTTGATTTGTTTGTTTTTAGTATTTCCTCGCTTCGCGGATCTATTTATTTTTTTCTTACAAACCACAGTTTTATTTCACTGTATACAAAAAGAAATATTTTAATTGGTCATAACATTCGAAAAAGAATAAGTCAAGTCACCCGTAAAGGTGTTAATAATAGTTTGAATATTATGCAGCTGCTCTGAATAAAAGCAAATAGTACAGATTGCTGACTGTTGAGTTATCAGCTGTATATGGCGCCAGGTGTTTATACCTCCTACAACCAACCTGTCGTCGGCAAGTTGTTCTTGGATAGTAGTTTTACCAGTTTAGGAGAAAAAAAAAACAGCTCTAACCATAAATGCTAACAAACAGTTAACTTTGCATCTCATTTATATTCACATTTAACTGGAAAATATTACGTTAGAAGTATAAATTACTACTTGAAGCAGGTAATTTCTAAATATACCAAGATTGCATGTGTTTAAAGGCGTTAAAGGAAGGAACTGACCGCTGTAGATATCCGCAATTTCTTTCAAAACATCGACAGTAGAGAGAGGGTGGCGTGGGCAGCTACGAAGAAAAAATTCTTGATTTCGTCGAGGGTTGAACCTACCCCACCCAGCCCCAGTTAGTCGCTCTACCGATCGCGCTACTCAGTTTGTTTTCCTTCGCTGTTTAATTTCGGGCACCGTGGATTATATCTCCAGTCCAGCAAAGCAGATTTTGGTTTTCCAAAATCACTCCAGGCTAATGCCGGGATGGTTCCACTACATAATTACTTCCTTACAGTTTTAATGTGGTTTAAATGGTTTCGTCGTTAACAAGCCATAAAGTCCTAATTTAAAAACTGTAAGTTAAAATAAAAACAAAAAAAATCGTTTCTGGAATAAAATGTATTACGAAATAGAGAACCTTTCTTTATGGGTTTGAAACTACTGGCATTTTGTAAGGTAATTCGGCTAAAGTGCAAAACAAGGGCTAAAAATATGGTTATAACACACTCCCTAAACATTACTATTCAAGAAAAATATCAGTGATGCCGAAAAAATGGCAAGAGAGAAATAATACAATGCAAATCGTTGGGTTATATGCGGTATTAGCCAATGTGTAGCAGTCTTCGTGAATGCGATCTTTGAAATGCGGTACACGTGCTTATTTTCTAGAAGCTGTATTAGACGAAATTGTGATTAGGTTCAAATGCAGCCTGTATCAGAATGACTATTGATATAGAGGATTTTGACTGAAGAAGGTGGCGTCCATGCCGAATTCTGACTGTAACGACATTGCAGTCGACTCGGGGGATGTCTATTAAGCCAGTAATATGCGTAACCGTATCTTTCAGCGCACGTTACGCCCTTCGTTACACCTTTCTTACCTGTTCCCCGGCTTTCGGGTACACTTTACGTTAAACTGGAAAAGGAAGCAGTCGACCAAACTTTCAACGCGAAAGAAGAAATTTTGTGTACTGGCTGTACTTTGAAGAGTAAGCTGTATTTCTATTAGTTTGTGAGGACTGTTATGTATAGAACAAATGGTTTAAATTATTTAAAATTTTCTTCATTATAAAATGGAAGAGCAACTCGCATATGAATACAGTAATCGGGTAGCCTGGGTGGAGTAACCGATACATATATATATATATATTTAGTGGCATTCGGCTACTGGGCCGTACATGCAGCTCAATGTGATTTGTTGCTATCAAGTATTGACACAAGGACACTACAACACGGACAAGACATTCACAGACACAACACTAAACACCCATGCCCTCGGCCGGACTCGAACCGGCGACCTTCGGTACGCGGAGCTAGCACTCTAGCCCCTGCGCTACCGAGACCGGCAACCGATATATTTAGCCGCGTACATCGTATTTTGTCATGTTAAACATAGTAACTTCGGCCAAACTGCCGATATTTCTTCAAGTTCGAGTTGTATGAAGCAAACATGTGCAACATTGTAATGCTCCACGATGTGAACCTGCGAGGAATTCGCTGGGCTGTAAAAGTCACTTACTACTTGCTGTATGGCAGGTCACACTGTACTTGTGAAACTCTTCGCCCAGTACCAGGAAATACAAGCGAGAAGCCCTATTGTAACTCCCGCGCTGTGACGTAAAGTTGTCCGAAGTGGCCGGTACAACCTCCATTGTGTATTTTCTGTGCTAACGGAATCGCTATGCCTACTTTCTCTCATGGAAGTAGATTGTATGCTAATGCGGAAGGAGATAGCTGAGCGCGATAACATCGTGTTGAGGTATTTCATCTCTGAGGCGAGACAGTGTTCTGACACGTGAACTGGGGCGCCTGGCTCCTGCCTCCATAACACATTTCCACACCATGTCGGATGAACTCTAATAACGGCAACTCTCGTGGGTTAATCTGCATAACGTTCACATGTTAGCATTGCAGTAGTATTCCGTTGACTTCCCCAGTACGTCTAGTCATATTGTAATTGTATTGCTGGCTTTAAGTGCAGTGTACTGAGCGTATTGTCACTGGGCATTAATTTAAAGAAGGAATGGGGTAAAACCCGATGGTAACCGACTTAGGCGTACTTTTACAAAAGACACCACAGCGGGCGCCCTGTTTTACATACCCTTACAAGTCACTATCAACTGTTGAGTATGCTTTCACCAAAAACGAAACATGGTTGAGACACCATCGCATTGTATGGTTTTCGATATTAGGCGAGCTGGTTTGATAGTGGAAAAAGTTTTGCTAAGCAGATTTGGAGATGTGGTGGTGCACAATTCCTAATCACCTGACTGAGCACCAGAGTCCTGGGACCGAGCGGGGCGGTGTAACGGTTAGCGTTCTCACCTCGCATTCGGGAGGACGGCGGTTTGAATCCCCGTCCGGGCATCCAGATTTGGGTTTTCCATGGTTTCCCCAAATCACTCCAGGCAAATGCCGGGATGCTTCCTTCAAAAGGCCATGGCCGAATTCCTTCCCATTCCTTGCCCCCATCCTTGCCCCCCCATCCTTTCCCGTCTCTAAAAGATCTCGATGTTAAAAAGAGACGTAAAGCAGTTAAAAAAAAAAAAAAGAGTCCTGGGTTAAATACCAAACCTAGGAATGGGCAAATGAAAAAATATATCGATAAATATTTCGATGTTTACAAACGGTATTGATATGAATCGAGAATAAAATATCGGTATTCGATATATCGATACTTTTGCCTAAAGCCACTAATTTGGTAAAAATACTCAAAAAATATATCAAAATATTTTAAAATTCGGAAAATCATACTCATGTGGAAATTATAAAAACTTTTATTAACTTTTTTTACAATCAGTGAAACCAGTATTCATCTAATGTAGACATCAAAATAACTCTGGTTTCTTTGTTCCCCCGTCAATCTACTCCTGTTGTCCGGTGCCGCTAAGTTAACTGCAGAACCACTCTTTCGGACGACACAGAAAAGGCTTGGCTTTTCAGATACTCCGTCAAGGCTTTAACTTATATTCATCAATGAAAGAAACCAATTGAAAACAGAATCTGTTAATTTACTTCAACCCTCAACTTTGCAACACGGATGCTTAATCAATATTCTTCGACCTGAGTAAAAATAATAATCTAACCGTTAACAATAAAATATGTTGACAAAAATTAAGTTTATATTAATATAAACCTGTAAAAATTAATTTCGTTTTTTATCGGTGCATCGTTGATGAAAAACTGTTAAATTACAACGAATTCTCTTTTTTTAAGACGCGTTCATATCACATATGTACGTACATTTATCCAATATATATATATATATATATATATATATATATATATATGATACTGACTTGCGTTCGCACAAAAAATATTGAATTGGCACTTAAAAATGATACTCCAAAAATATCGATTTTTGATATATCAAGAACCCTTGTGCTGTAGGAAAAAGTTTTAGTTTTCAACTTGGTCCAGGTTGCATTTCAGTTTAACCACGTCTCCGCTAATATTTCCACTTGAAAATCAAAGCTTCAACCACACGCGAATATATACATTCCCTGTATCGCATGTCAGTGTCATCATGCATCGCGATATAAACTTGATCCAAAATCTTAACGGTTTCTTGCAACTTTCTTTCTTATTAAATACGATGAAGATTGATGTTTTAAAAGCTGACGCAGCTTACATGCGGCTGAAATAATGACCCCAGTAGAAACGAAGGATGCTAAAAGTAAATCTTAACACCTTACGGTATGCCACTTAATATTAGTTTAATTGTGGTTTAGGCCGCATAGATCGCTATCAATTTCGAACTTCTTTCATTGAAACCAAGTAATGATTTCAGTAAACAAAAGCAATTGATAATTAATATGCCAATTTAAACGAAATACATACTTTTCTTTCAGTGTTCTGCAAAATCAATTTCTTAGCAATTGGTTAACTAAATAGTATTGTTATAAAATAAAGCTCAATGTAATTCCTAGTGACTTGCGTTGTAGTAAAAGGATTCCGTTAGCATCCGGGTCCAGATTGCATTTCAACCCAACCGCATACTACGCTAAACTTGCCGCCGGAGAAACAATACTTCAATCACACGCATATTAATACATGTACTCTTTCACATTTTAGTGGCAATAATACATCGCGATATAAACTTGATCAGAAATCTTCACGGGTTCTTACAGCTACCTTTTTTGTTATCGGTGATTCATAGCGATATTACAACGTTTGAATGGTTGATACAATTACATGCGCAAGAAATATATCATTAGTGAAGGCTAAGGAAATTAAAAATAAACTTACGTTCATGTCACGTGATATTAGTTTTGTTTCTAGTCTAGGCTGTATAGATTAATTGTTCAATGTTTACAATTGTATAAATCGCAATCAGTATGGAACTACTTTTGAAGTAATGATTTAAGTAACAGGACAATCATGTTTTTTTTTTTTTTATCTGCTTAACGTCTCTCTAACAGCGAGGTCTTTAGAGACGGGAAAGGATGGGGGGGGGGGGGGAGGGGGCAAGGAATGGGAAGGAATTCGGCCATGGCCTTTTGAAGGAAGCATCCCGGCATTTACCCAAATCTGGATGCCCGGACGGGGATTCAAACCGCCGTCCTCCCTAATGCGAGGCCAGAACGTTAGCCGTTACACCACCACGCTCGGTGCAACCATGAAAACAATTTAAATTATTAAAAATTAAATTATTCTTGCCCTTTGCAGTAATGTCAAGTGCCAGTTCTAATAAAAATCAATTAAAACTGCCGCTAACATTGCTAATCGAAAATTAAAGCTATTATCTTACATATCTAGGGGCAAAGATTTTAACAAATACTTTTAATCAAACGAATTTCAAATATATATGCAACTAATAATTACTATGTCAAATTTAAACGAAATAGCGTGACCGTTACAACATGACCAAGACTTGCATTGTATAGGTATAGATTGGAAATTTAAGTAATGGAAAGAAATGCCATGTCCATAATTCAAGTTATTATTTAGGTTGTTACCTGTCCGTAGAAACGTCGCGGGGAGAAGTAACTGGGGAGGATTTGAATTTCCTTCCCCAGTACAACAGTGTTAGAACCTGGATGATTGCTGATGTGTGTGTTCAGTGTGGAATGTTGTTTGTGGGTGAGAAATGAAAGAAAATATTAAGTGCAATGCAGGCCCATTCAGGTATACTATTCCGAATTACATAAACTGGTCCGCCGAGTTTCACAACATGATCTGACGGATAAAATATTCTGATCAGTGTCGTATGGCCTCCCTCCATACGTACTGCGGAGAGGTTTGGAATCGTGTCCCAGCAGCATTCAATAATGGCCCAACGACCTTAGCCAACGAATTGGACAGTTCACCTGGGCAACTCCTTAAACTACTTTGTAACACTCAACAAACGGTAATGATCGGCGTTTAATATCATTTGACCAGAGACCATCTAGCTGACATAGAACTGCTCCCGAGGAAGCCTAAACTAACCAGTCAATTCGATCATATGAATGGGATCTGGAAATCGTACCTCACAATGTCGATCCCGCATAACAAAAAATTATTTGACTGAACCGAGAACGGATATTTCTGGATTGCCTGTCAGACATTGTACAGCTGAACGGTATATCGTAAACTGTGGGGCCACCGACAGGTGTGAGTTGTCTTTCTTGGCGCAGTCGCGTCGATCTTTCATCATAAATCCTTGTCTGAAACCACCGGAAGACGTGCCATGTTTGTGCTACCATTGTAGACCCAACTAGTACGGGTATAGCGGCGTCACACGTATGTGATGTAATGATGAGACAGTGGAGTGTCAGGGGTCTCGTCTCCGTTTGCTTATCAAGAGAATGATAACGTTCTTAAAAAAAATCGCAGTAAGGACTGTTTGCTCTCTCTAATGAGCACACTATGTGTGGGCTGCGGAGAGTGTGCAAACAGACAATGTAGCAACATGGGCTTCCCGCTCTCTTGGCGTCCCTGTAACCGATGTTTCGCACCTTTCTCTGCATCTCTCTGGACCTACCATACATGGGAACATTTTCATTTTGAAGGTCATCTATCCATTCATTACTGACCTATCATAATAATAACAATAACACGGGCCACATATTATCCCAGAAAACCTGTTTCTGTCCTTCCTGATCGTAATATGCTGTTCTGAAACAGAAAAATGTCTCAAGTGCAAGGATCTTCAATTTAATTCGACCAGGTGTAGCGGAAGAAGGCTGAGATTATTTCAGTTATTGGTTCTCTTTGTTACTTTCCTTATACTCACTGCAAAATCTATTACAGGGGATCGAACTAATGAGCACTGGGTACCCACCAAAAGTAGTGAATGAGCGATTAACGCTCGAGCATGACATTCGGAGGGCGGGGTTTAATTCGCGTTTGATCCTTTCCGATTTTTGTATTCCACTCCAGGCGATTGCCGGGATCGTTCCTTCAGGAGACCTCCGCCGAATTCATTCTGTTTCCTGGACCCAATTTTTCTACTGGCTCTAATGGCTTCGAGGTCGACGAACCGGAAAGCCATAAGATAATAATAAATAACTACTATATGGTAAATTGGGCATCCTTCCTCAGTTGCTTGTTACACAATTGTAAATGAAAACACTGTCTATTAGCAGCTGGTTTTATTGATATATGCTCAGACGCGTTTCGCACTTGTGGGATGGGGCATCGTCAGTGACTGTGAATGTACATACATGTTGGTGTTAACAAAAATAATATACAATATTAATATACATAACTAATTAGTAATAAACTACATTCTACTTACGACTTATGGTTGAGACAGTTACATGGTGGTCAGGAATAGCTCCATTTCCACTTTTTTGTGACCAGAACTGTAGTTGTGGTTCCACATAACTATAAGAATAACTATTGTTACCCTTTTTTAATAACTACTATGGGCTCTGACATAACACGAACTCGACTGGATGACAGAGTAAAACAAAAAAGGTAAAAAATTTTTGGGGGGATTAATCTAGACCAGAACGGTGAAGACGGTTTCTTTTTTTAGATTTTCTGTTGTAGATAATATAATTGTCATATGAACGATCGATGTAAGCTATATAGTGTTAATAAAATTCTTGAGGTTTTTTTTACTGTTGTCCAAGATGGCGTACTTTGCGACGAAGATAGTATCGAACAAAACCTTATGTCATCCGGCGAAGAAAGAATAATTTAAAAAAAATAACCAAACACTTTTTTAATATTTATAACAGTTTTAAACTCGTACCAATAGAAAAAATCATGGAGAATTGACAAAATGGCGTTTGCCTGAATTTACTGTGTAAATATTTCGTCTTTTTTTCACCTTATTTTTCTTTTTTTAAAGTAGAAGGTAAAATCCGAAAGAAATGGTGCTAGTACCAGTTGTTGGTTGATAGTTACGTCGCTTTTAGTTTTAGTTCTCCCGTTAACTCCGGCGCCGAGCAGAAAAGACAAGTTTCGAGATAATCGCTCTTAAAGTCTTTGAACGTATAATTGTTTTAAGCTCCATCCACAATTCACGAGCAAGGTCCCGAACATTTATACATGTTTTACATTAACAGAAGTCCGATATCATCCACTCCTTTCTTTCTTGTAGTGTGGTCGCATTTTAAAAGAATAACGATAGAATATTGTACACATACCAAAGAACGGCGATTCGTCTATTGGAGCTTATTTGGTACGGTCTTTCAAACATATTTCGTGACAAATATTTCTCTTGCGATTTTTTCTATCATTCTTACCAATCCAACGTATCGAAAAGAAAAAAATCGAATATTTTATTTTTTAACTACACAAACCCCTTAAAATATATAAAACTGTGAAGGAAAAAGAGAACTTGTTGAAGGTCTGTGTAAGGAGTGTTGTGTTATATGGAAGTGAATCTTGGACGATAGGCGAGAAGGAAACAAGGCCTTGTGTTATAGACGAATGCTAAACATTAGCTGGAAAGAAATGTTACACATTAAACATTTTTATAGCTGAAGAAACAGGAAGCTTCTTGGAGATATTAAAGATAAAAAAAAAGAGAAATTCGGTTATATGTTTTAACGTGTAGATTAACGAAGATAGTGATTGATGAGAAAATATGAGATCTCTGATATACAGTCATACACCTTTCCAGAAAGCTACCATTCTGCTCCAAGTTGTTTTTTGTTTTGTGTTTCGTAAGTGCAGAGACCAGAGGTAGTTTCTATAATTTCGATGCCAATCCAATATGTTTAACCTTAATAGAAGAATTAACGTGCTTCGTTAAGCTCCTTGTTCCGTCCAGTTCCATTTATACTAGTACCCATCACAATTCACACTGAATGGTCCTAACAGATCATTCCTAACGATCAGCGTCGTGGTAAATGTTGTCTACTGTTACTGAATATGATACTTAGAGCTGTTTAGATCTGTCTATTAATATTCTAAGTACATGATGAAGCTTGAACCTTCCCTCCCCCCTCCCCCAATTCGTTAAACGAGATTAAAGATTGCCTGCGTGATTGTATACTGCACACTGAATATTACGCGACCTGCGCCAAATGTTTGTACAAGTATCTCGGCAAAACAAACAATCCTATATTGTCAAAATTCTTCACAACGATCAATGGAAAATATTAATTAAAATGAGCTTGAATTAATTTTAAATGATGCGAAAAATTACTGAATACTGATAAGTACGGTCTCTTAAACGATGATCAAAAAACCTACTAAATGACGTCACGAAAGTGCTGCGATACTGCGCAAGCTACAGGAATATTGTAAAATGACTCTAAAATAGATTAAATGAATATAATTGGTTAAGGTAGGCCGAAAAGAATGACAGAAGGATACAAGATTGAATCGCTAGGTGCTGACTTCTGCATTTCGATTTTTCCGCGATTGAAGTCACGTTTTCAGCAACCTCTTCTATTTCTTACATTTCCCTCCGTGTAATTGTATCGGATATGAACGGGATACTATTATACGCGAACCATGATGAACTTTAATTCCTAACACCACTCTTCTTGGAAAGGACTTTCTGCTGCTCTTTAGAAAAGTATAATCTCATATTCTTGATTTCAGTTTTCACTGCAGCTACATCCATCGAATATTTTCCCCAAGGACCTTAGAGCATCTGTCCCCTCCATTTTGTTGATATAGTCTTTATTTTTGGCGTTCCATAACAATGAGAACGAACAATAATCTAAGAAAAATGAAGGTGTTTCCTCGTTGGAAAGAGACATATTGCAAACGGAGATGCACGAAAACCAACTTCAACTGGAAACGCTAGTAACACGCCGTGCCTCCTGGTTTGTTGAACTAACTGAGGATCTCAGGCATGCCCCTGATGCATGCCTTCCGAGCATCTCCCCCTTGCAATAAGACGCATGCCTCTGACGACTAAATCTTATAGCTTTATTATCTTTAACAGCTGGCAACCCCTACTTGCGTTCCCTACTTGCGTTCAATTTTACATACGTAACCCATGTGCCTGTTTGAAATGAATAATAATTTACTTAAAACAAGATAATGAAATTTTTTGAAAATTTAATCAGAAATACTTGAGGCCATATTCTGATTGGAAACACAGCAGAATCGTATTCTTATATTAATAATTATACATAAAATTTTCATTTCGATTAAATAACAGATGGACGTAGAACTCTTGCAGCTGGATCTCGGACTATCGGCTCCATTGGGATCTGAATTCCACTCGCCCTATTCTGAATCATTCGCTCTATGACAAAACTTCAAAGCTCTTCGTTCTCTTTCCTTTCTCGGACTATGCAAACCGAGCCAGATGGTGAGGGGTAATCGACAATCCACACATTCGGCAAGTCGCGTGTTTGAATCTCCTTCCTGTACTCCAGATTTCAGCTCCCCATGATTTCCCTAAAACTCTACTGACTTATACTGGATGGTTCCTTCACAAGGCTAGACCTGAATTGTTTCCCGTTCCTCATCCTCAAATCTCTCGCGCTTTTAATGACTTCAACGATCCGTAAAGCTCCAAACATAAAAAGGGAAGTGCGTTGCAACCAAGGAACGGTTATCATCCGTCTGAACCACGTCTATTCTCTGACGCGCAGGATGACCATGGTGACGTTGGTGATTACGGAATACCTCTTAAAAACAGTCGTCAGGACGGCTTGTTCTTCGAGCCTGAGGTTTTACAGAGACTCGATGTGGCTCTGCGTCTTCATTTTGGCGATCTCCTTAAACACGCTCGGCCAAACCGACAGGTTATTATCCTCGGTATTAACATCTTAAAGACATGCATCACTATGTGAGTAATCCAGTGGATTAGGTGTCTAACAGGGAACCGAAGAGTCTCCGGTTTGGATCACAGTGTCAGCTGAACGCGCCCCAATCCTCTGGCTTATCTTCCTATATCTGTGCTTGGTAAAACTATAGGTCCCCTTAACCTTATAGGATTATCGCTTTAGTTTAGGCGGGTTGTGCAGCCGGTAGTAAATATTGTCACCAGAACATTGAGACCTCACGGGAACTGTTATTACTGTCTGTTGGTTGGATATATTTAGTGATTTTTAATGGTATCATTTTCTTCACCGGTACACAGTCACTCTCCGTTCCCTTACCACCGTTCTTTCCAGCTCTCGATCTTCAGTGAGAGAGAAGGAAGCGCAGTTTGTACTAATGGACACGTCTCCCGTTACTGCTTGCGGCGAGTAATGGTCAGATAGCAAGCGGGCACTTGGGCCGGAGTTAGTAACGCCAAACCACGTGCTTCAGAAAGCAAATAGCGTAACCAAGCCATTATCGTATAACAGCAGTAGCATCCCCTTTCCAGTTACACCAAAGAAATTGTCCCACAAAACTGAAGAGTTCCCCACTAAGAACGCAGAATTTGAAATGGGCGTGATTGTATTGGCACTGTTTTATAAGCTCTGTAACGTTTCTATGTTCTGGTTAGTTGCTTAGGGACGCGTGACTACTGACGAATTTGATGGTAAAAAATATTACATATATTCTAAGTATTTCCCTGGCATGGCGCAGAATTTAGTGCAAACCTCGATTGTAAATATACAACTTACGATTTAATACTTCGAGGGTTAATTCGGAAACTTGTTTGGCTGCATGCATTAAGCCAGTATCGTGAGAACATCTCTAATGTGAAGGAAATATCGATTCTCCCTTGACTGGTTTATGTTGTCCTTTATGTGTGCAAAGGCAGTAAGTTATGCACTATAGTATTTCCCTTTGTAAAGAAGGTTCCTCCAACTAATAACAATGTGGTTTTCACTGAATTTTCTTGTCAAAACTATGAAGTGTACAATCTTTGTGGATCTTTATAAACAGATTTGTAAATTTCAGTATTTTAAGCGTAATTTATTCTTGTAAATATTTTTATTTAGCTGTTTTAATCACAACCATAAATTTTATACATAAAAAGTGCAGAAAAACTATGAATATTAATATTCGTTCTTTAGAATTGTTAAGGGAACAACAGAACCCATACTTATTCTTTTAGATTTAACAATAAAGAGATGACTATGATCGTGAGTATTTAAAGATTGAATCAACAGTTATCTACCACATTTTTATTTTTTATTTTTGTTTCTTAACTAAGTGTTGCTCATATTTAGTTTTTATGCTGGTACTACACCATCTCACATTGTCGTAAGAGAGTATTTTTATCTTTAGACGCATAAACATGTTATCTCCACTTAACATAAACTAGCGCAAACATTTAACAAAGTGCTTATTTTAAAGAGCAAACAAATCTTTACAAAGTTGAGTCCATGTGTGTCAGGTCTAAACAAAACTACGTGATACACTTGAAACACTGCATTTGAATGACAAAAACATTACTGCAATACACATCAGCGAAATCGGGAAAACAGTTTGAGTAATAGGAAATCATATTACCTATGTGGTTAAGTGCTTCTGCACATAACTACTTTCCTCATTTTCTGGTTTGTTGCATAAATTTTTGAATTCCTTGTTTATAATGTCTTGTTTACCATTCGAGTTCGCTTGGAATTTCAGATGATCATCATTTTCTGCCTCCTGCCAACAAAATGTGGCTTGGGGAATGGAGGGAAGAAGTGCAACTTCTGAAGAGTACTATGTTGATTCGAAATTATCTCCGTTTCATGCAGAAGAAAAGAAAAAAAAAAGCTCGATCGTTGTCATGCGTTATGGAACCTTTGGGATTTTGACACTAGCAACTCCATCAACAATAACGGAATCATCTTTTTTATTTCTATTTTAGGTTGGAAAAATTATATTTGGTTATCGATGCCACACGGTCAACTTCGGTCTTCTGTAATTGTGTCAATGTATGCGAATACTTTTCTTCAGTGTTTTTACTCGAGAAAATACAGACATTACAAGATGAGCACAATATTTAATTTAAAACGACCTTGCCCAAGCCTGGACTCGAACTGGTTACCCTTGGGACGCAAGGCCAATTGCTAGCGATTACGCGTCCGGGGGCTCTGGACTATCTTCTGTAACAGCGACAGTGGCTTTGCAACAAGATCTCTTTTTACTGGGGACATTCTTAGGTTCTTCCACGAACCATATCTGACCACCCGGTTAGCTCACCACTATTACTAAAACTTGGAATATTTCGCTGTTAACCATCTCTTAGAAATGACACAAGGAACGGTGAGTCGCCAAAGGGTTTGCTGCTATGTTAAGCCCAACAAAATGTTTCGGGAAGCATTACAAGGAGCGTCCATAAACTACGTGGTTCGGTTTAGGAGAGGGGAAGCGTAGAAAGCTACGCTGGGCTGCATGAGGTGAAAGGGGGAGGGGATGGATTACGAACCAAGCCACGTAATTTTTCATTAATATTATTTGTCACAGTTAAAACAAGGCACAGAACACACAACAGTATCTGAATATTTATTTCCGTCATTTACTTATCCTCGCATGTAGTTTACGAAAGTCTGACGAGAGAAAACAGTCTTCTGGAATCAGTAGGGAAAAAGCTACGTGCCACGTTGGGTGAGGGGCGATGGGAGGATGTAGGAGGCCATCCATAAATTACGTGAAGTGAAATAGGGGGGGGGGGCTGCGAAATCTCACCAAGGGGGAGGGGAGGGTCAACAAAAATCTCAGGAAAAAAAAAGGTCTCAAAAAGTTGAGAGGACGATTTCTAGGGGCCAGATCTCACCAGCGGGGGGGGGGGGGGCATATCTCACGAAGTCACACCAGAGAGGAGTGAAGGGGGTCCGGAAATCCTGAAAAACACCTCACGTTATTTATGGATGCCCCCTAGAGGCAAAAGCCACATCAGGCTACGTGAGCGGGGGTAGGTTGGGAGGGGGGTGTTCACAGCGGCCAAAATGGAGCTACGTAGTTTATGGCGCTCCCCAATCTTCTGGATGCCACGAAAAATACAAGATTAACACTGAGTCGCAAAAAATTTGAATAAAGTAATTATTTTTTTGGCTTTATGTTTCGTCGACGGCGGAAAAGGACTGGGAGCAAGGAGCGGGGAGGATTTCGTCCATTGTTTTGTGAAGGAATCATCCCGGCATTCACCTGGAGTGATTTCGGGAAACCATGGATAACCGAAATCTGGGAAACCGTTTGGGGGGTCGAACCTGTGTCCTCATCGGTTATTAATTTATCGTTTTGTAAGTTAGTGCTGGATGCGATTAAATATCAACAATAGGAATAGGATCTACTACTCAGTATCATGCTAACTAGCAGTCTGATTCGATCAGCTTGCACAGAAACAGAGCCGGATCTGGGCGGAGGGAGGGGGGGGGGGAGAAACCGGGGCTCTTGCCCTGGATGGCAACATCAGGGTGTCAACAAAATCGTGTTTGAAGGGCGGTAATTTAAAAAAAATACTGCCCCGGGTGGCAACGATGGGGGACGGAAAAATAATATAAGAAGAGCCGACAGTCTCACAGTTTTTGCCTGGCTTGGAAAATTCCTAGATCCACCACTGCATAGGAAGCGTTGGACGATGAACGGACTGTAGCTAGTTAATGTCTCAGCAATTAGAAATATCTACATACATTCATACGATCGGAAAACGGTTCTACAGGGTATTAATATGCCGGCAGGAAAATGTATGGATTGTTCCTTTTTAGGGTTCCATTCAAACAGGAAAATACAGTATAGCTGTCGTTCCGCTATATGTCCCTCTGACATTCACAGCTATCTAGCTAGTAAACTAAACAAGTCTCAGACACAAAATATGCACATGAAAAGTGATTCATCTATTCTAAACAGAATATCGTATTTAAAATTTTGTAGAACTATATTCTAAGGGGGTTATGTAAAAATAAAGGAGACAAAACAAAAAAAAATCGTACCAAGTGTGCTTCGCTATGATGTTCAGATCTCGCAATGTAGAGATAAAGATATTTTTACAATAAGAAATCAAGACACGAGTGACCCTCATTATTGGACCATTTTTATTACTCGGTCTGTCTCAAAAACTCTATTATATACGAACCTGAAATTTATACCCAACCAATAGTTACCCACGACTTCGTCCACTTGAAAGTGTGTTATGGTACAAAAGTTTTTATTATTATTCAGAGTACTACCAGCAGAAAAATTTCTTCTTTAGGGTTGAAAATATGGTCAACTGCTTCTTTGGCTTTTATTCTTCAATGAAAAGTGTACCTCAAAGCCGTGACATAGGTAATAAAGGTGTAACGTGCGCCGATAGATAGGATTACATACATTACTCACTTAGCAGCAATAGACGCCTTGAGCAGATTCTGACGTCATTATAGTCAGAATTCGGCATGGCAGCCACCTTCTGCACTCCAAATCCACTGTGCACTATGGGATATTAGTAATCATTCTGGTCCAGGCTGTGTTTCAACCTTACTACAATCTTCGTTAATATAGCTCACGGAAATCAGCACTTTTTTTTTCAAATTTAAATTTTTCATATGTATATGTTGTGACACATATATTAGGAACGGAATTACGGTGTGATACCTGAGATGTCAACTATTTCATGTAGGCAACTGAAGACTTACCGACAGTACGAATTTAATTTTTTTTTAGCTTAACTACAGGTTTATATTTCTTTCTCTGGAACTATTATTATTGACCCTTTGATACAATTTAAGTGCAACGCGATACATGTCACTAAATTGGTGCTCATGAAAGCAGCTTAAATTACTAATACAGTTTCAGTTGTCATTCTGGTTAAAGCTCTATTTGAATCAAAACTCCGCCAATATTGTTGCTAGAAAATCAAGGGTTGTATCACCCGTGGATTAATACATTCGCTATATTGCATGTTAGTGACATAGTGAATTGCAATATAAACTTGTTCCACAATTTCAGATCGTGAAATCAAAGCAACCGCTAAAAAAGTGGCTGAAAAATAACCTCTGCAATACGGCCGTCGTAAAAGAGATATAAATAATGAATACATGTGGAACTACATCCAGTCACGTGAACTATGAAAATTATTAAAGTAACGTAATTTAAAAATATGTACTAAAATGCTCGTAACTTACGTTGTACAACGGAAAAGCTAGAATTCATTACAACTCTTAACACTGCTTACGCTAATATTGCAGATAAAGTTTACATCACGATGCAGTGATTGTGTTAGTGTGCGCGCTTTAGTCCAGCTGCGAATTCATGCTGAAAGTGTATAATAAAAATAATTGGATAATTTATGCTATGCCAATAAGGAATCCTGATATAGAAAATGTTGCTTCTACTTGAAATTAGTTCCGATGCGTTTAATGTGTTAAGGTGAATCAGTATGATTTGATTTTGCAATGATAATATTAGCGGACATAGTGACTAGGTTGAAATCCAGCCTGGACCAGAATGTTCTTGTTATAGCATGAGGAAGCAGGACTTTAATCATTATTTGTAATAAATATGCTGCTTTCATCAGCGTGTATCGCGATTTAACTACTCCTAATATGTCTTCTTGAAACAAAAAGTTTCTACCTTAGACTATTGAATACATTTGTTTTAATTGAAGGATTAATAGTTATTTTCAGAATATTGAATATTATGTTTTGTTTATAATAGGCTACTATTTGACATGATTTGTACAAAAATTTTGGACAAAAAACAAAAAAAAAAAAGGTTAGTTCTCATCTGTTAAGTTTTTAAATTTTGGTTATAGAGAGGGTATAGTATAAAAAAAAGGACACACGCAATAAATTGAACGGAAGTGCAATCGAAACCGTTACATATTTGTCATGAACATACAAAAACATTTCGCAGATGACCATTTTGTCACTTTTTGCGAACTCACTTTTGTGCTGGTATATTCTTAGTATTGTACATTTTTTTTTTTTCAAGCTTTGATTTTTCACGTATATTATGACGCATATATTACGAATGGAATTACGGTGTGATACCTTCGGTATTATACCATTACATGTACGCAACTGAAGACGTCTCCTGGTGAACTTACCGATAGTACGATCTTAAAAAAATTTAAAGTACACATTTATATTTCCTGCTGCCTAACTATTATTCGTCAAATGGATACGTTTCAGCGCTTTTAATCTAAACATACACATGCATATATCAGAAGCTTTTTGCATTTATTTATGAAAAGAAGTGTTTGTGATGTATGTAAATAGCAAAGAGTAGACGTGGCACTGCCGTGTACAAAGTAGGAAACTCTTTGGAGTTTGCGAATTTGTAAAGGCAATTTCTGAAGGAACTATTCGTGTTTGCGAGATAAAAACTATCCATTTCACTTAGCACTCAATTTACTAACTTCGTGCCAAATTTCATTTAAATCTGTTGAACTATTAAGGTGTGATTGAGGCCAACAGTACACTCAAACTTTCTCATTTATATAGATATTGACAAAGTGCATATTTAATCGACAAATACTAAAAATACTAGCATCTAACATACTTTTGTATTTGAGCAATATAAATATAGGTTTCCATTTAAATTATTTAATGCTCTTAAGTCGAACTGCGTTGCATAAAAATTAACCGTGCCTACAGTATAATAGTAGGTAGAGTTTTTTTTTTTTTTTTTTTTTTTTTTTTTTTTTTTTTTTTTTTTTTTTTTTTTTTTTTATCGCTGCCTCTACGGCTGTTGTTGAAGTACCACTACCTTTGGTAGTATAACTTCTGGGTGTCAGTTGGGTGTTGTTTTGGGGACACATTTTTATTTCACTTTTGGGGGAAAATGGCTATGGACGCCGTAGGCGTCCTTATATTAAAACCCCCTACTGGGTTCGTGTTGTCAGTTGGGGATCATCACCGTAATAAGCTGCGTTAGCAACTGGACGATTTTCCCCAACTGATTTTCACGTTTTGGTTCATGGATGCAGCATTGATGCACGCGCTGGTCACTTTTGTCGGTCGGCGGATGGTTTTTGCCGCGGCTTGACGCCCTTTTCTGTGGGACGCCCGGTCCTTCGACTGTTCGGGCATGGCTGGGTTGATGTTGACGTCTTCCGATTACGGCTTGGAGCCTTCTCTTCACAGGGCATCCCCCGTAGCTGGCGGCGTGGTCAGAACCGCAGTTAGCACATCTCGGCGTTGCTTCTCCGAACGGAGGGGAGCCTAAGCCTGGTGCTGCGGCGCGCCGCAAGGGCGCACCACCTGAGCAGCCTGTGCTTTCAGTAGCACGCAGCTCCGGCGCCCAGACACCATCGAGCAACCGCGGGGAGCGAACGGCCTCGAGTGGCCTCCCACTGGGGGAGGGCTGCTCCACGCTGCCACCTGGCACACGGAGCCGCCATGATGCTCCACGGTCAGGCAGGGTCAATAAGCCTATGCTTCCGGTAGCAAGTACTCCGCGCCAGCAGTCGGAAGATAACGCCGGCGGAAGGCCCGCCACGTACGACACTCCCTCTTCGATTCACCAAGACGAATCCTGGTCGGAAATGTCTCAAGCAGAAGACTCATCGTGGATGTCATGGTCAACACCGACATCCGCAATAGTCGATGTCAACCACTTCAAAAACATCGAGACTGTAATTTATTTCCACTGTGAGGGCGGAGGCAACAAGTACAACTTCAGACTGCTCACACCGGAAAAGTGGGAGAAGTTTTACTACGCCGAGGATATCCCGCTCCAAGTGCAACTCCGAGTAAAAACAGGGAAGAAACTTTTTGTATGGGAAATCCCTAGCAAGAACTTCAGGAAACTGATGCAAACACTCTCGGATCCAGCGAATGCACCTAACGCCAAGCCCATCATCACGGAAAAGGAAGATTGGTCCCGATATGTTCAACTACCTCTCGTATTTTCCAAGAACTTCAAGGAGGATGAGTATTTCGACGATCTTCATCGAACGCTCTACATCCGTCACCGAAACTCAAGCAGCAACGCAGAACCAGCGATGGAGCAAGACACACTGGCTTCGTCTAACCTTGAGAACATCGACCAACAACCAAACTCAACCAAGCTACAGGACAGCAGTCACGACGATCAGAAACGTCCCGCATCAAGAGAATCCCATCAGGAAGAGACAATAATGGCGCATGCATGTTCATCGCCAACTCAGCTGCTTGTCACCTGTATGAGCCAAGAAGATCTCGAAGACGTCAAGAAATTCCTAGAATCTAGGAATATAAAGTACAACATGGACTCCCAAGCGAATACTAAGCACGCAGCAATAACCATACACGCAGAATCATCTCCAGAAGACTCCATCGAAACACCTCAAGACAGAAATTCCACCACACGCCCAGCACCAGGCAGGAGCGTGCCCACAAAAGCCAAGCACATCGACCTGGCCAGCAACCAAGACACGAACAAGAGCCGACGGAACTTCAAAAAATCAACCAAAGAGGAGGGAACCGATGGCAGCAATACAACAATGGCTTCCGCTGCCAAGGATTTGGGCACAAGGCCTCGGACTGCAACAAGCAAGTGTGTTGCGTCCGCTGCGGCGGGAACCACAGCAACCTGGTATGCTCACGTCCGAGAGTAGGTAGATTTTTTTTTTTTTTTTTTTTTTTTTTTTTTTTTTTTTTTTTTTTTTTTTTTTTACCTTTCATTCCCCCAGCTGAGGGCAGGGGCGAGCCGTTGGAGGGCATAACAATTGCCCTTTTCGGCTTTTGATACCTTATGCTCCCAAGAGTTTTTATTAATTAAAATGGTAGCAATTATAACAGACAGTAAATTTTATATTATAAAATAAAAAAGGACACATCTAACAGCTTTAGAAAAGTAGCAGAAATTAACAATTTAACATCAAACAGAGCTTTTGATGATGAAGGTGTTTAAAAACTTAATAATTGAAACAACTTTTAGCAGTCATTGATACAGAATTTTTAGTGATTTTAATTCTAGAATTTTTGTGATAGTTAACAGTTACTATAAATAATAACATTAACTATAATCTTTAGGATTTTAATGACGATGAGATGAAAAGATGGGTGAGAATTGATTTTGGGACTGTACTTTTCTTTGTATATATCAAAATATATACAGTAATCCTTGCTGCATTGGTAATGGTTTTAGTTTATTAATGCTTAGAAGTATTCGGTATAAATGGACTGCAATGTTTGGGCAGTGCCTGCGATATTAGATGTGAGAAATGTTTTCTGGTGTCTTCATCACTGCATTCTTCTAAAATTGAGAGTGCTATTATGTGAGGAGGATATATATACTTTTGCTTGGGGCGTTTGTGGTTTATAAGTTTTGCAGTGAGTAACGTAAGGAGATCGGGGCGGTTTGCAAGAAGGCGCTGACCATATTTCTGTCTGAGCAAAAATAGTCTATTACGAAGTGGTTCTAATTTGGATATTGAGTAAACCAAAGCAGATGGACTGGTGTGATCGAGGCGAAGGATGTTACGAAGGATACGGCGCTCACTAGATTCGAGATGCTCAATTTTGGAGGGGGGGAGGAGAGAGGAAATAGGGGCGGCATACTCCAAGATGGGGCGGACAAACATTTTGTAGGTGAAAAGTAAAGTGGGTTGGGAGTTGAAAGAAAGTTTCGGACGGATACATTTAATAAGGTTAGTGCGGGAAAATAGCTTCTGTGTTAGGGATTTGAAATGTTGATTAAAGTTGAGGGTTTTGTCCAGGTATATGCCTAAATATTTTACAAAAGGGGATATAGTGATTTTTGTATTCCAGATTTTAACTTTTAAATTTGATTCGGACTGGTAGAGAGTGGAAGTCTTATGTCTATGTTGGAATAGGACTGATTGAGTTTTTGTGGGGTTAGGTTTAATCCGCCACTTTTTAAAATAATTTTCAAGTGTCGTTAGATATCTATTGGCGCGGTGGTTAAGAAATAATGTATTTCGATGTGAACTCCAGTAAGCGGTGTCGTCTGCATATAGTGCCATAGATTCAGATGGCAGGAGAGGTCTAGGGATATCAGAAGTATACAATATGTAAAGTATGGGAGAGAGCACGGCGCCTTGCGGTACGCCGGCCTGAGGAGTGAAAGGGGAAGAAAGAGTATCATGAATTTTGATCTGGCAAGTCCGAAAAGAGAGAAAATTTTGAATGAGTTGAAGAAAAGTGGGGGGAAAGCCAAAGGAAGAAAGTTTGTAAATAAGTCCATCGTGCCACACCTTGTCAAAAGCCCTTTCTATATCCAGAAATATGGCGAATGTTGCATGACCTGCGTTTAAAGATTTGGTGATGTCGGATGTTAATGCAAGTAGGGGATCAGATGTTGAATGATGAGGGCGAAATCCGGCCTGAAATTGTGGTATTAAGTTCAGTGAGTTGGCGAAACGGAGGATGCGTGATTGAAGGATTTTTTCAAAGATTTTTCCAGGAACGGGTAAAAGAGAGATGGGACGATATGAGAGAGGGTCATGGAGCGGTTTTTTAGGTTTCGGTATCATAATGATTTGGGCGCGTTTCCAGAGAGGAGGAAAGTATGAGAATGACAGACAAGAGTTATAGAGGAGGTGGAGGAAGGGAATGATTACATGTCGAGGTGACGAACGGAGAATAAATCTGGTTATTCTGTCATGACCGGGTGATGAATTTCTACCTGTGTAGAGGGCACTTTCTATTTCCATATCTGTTATTTCAGTGATAAGTGAATTTTGTAATTCGTTTGGGACATGAGGTGAGTGCAGGATGGACGGAAGGGTGCGTCTGACGAGTTTTTGGAATGAATCATCAAATAGGGGGTCACTCGGTGATGAGTAGATTTCCTTCATCGTTTCCGCGAACATGTCGGCTTTATCTGAATCACATGTTGATGTAATGTTGTTGACAGTCAGTGGGTGGGAAGGAGAAGAGTATTGTCCTGTAAGGATTTTGAACCGTTTCCAATAAAGACCACCTCGTTTGTAATCAAGAGTAGCACAAGTCTGCTCCCACTGTTGTTGTCGGTGAAGTGCTACCTTTCGTCTAATAGTTGCATTCAGTCTGTTCCATTCACTCCTGAGTAATGGGTTATGATTATGTTTTAACTGCCGTTAAAGTCGGCGTTTTATGCGGATGAGAGGGAGCACGGAGGGTGGCAGCGTTGGCTTATATGGAAAAAATTTCTTATTCGGGATTGCTGAATCTAAAGCAGTCTGGAAGGTTCTCTCGAACTCTGAACAAAGGTAGTCAATGTCTGAAGAATTTCTGACGTGAAACGGCCGAAGAAGAGACTCAGATATGGTAGATCGGAATTTTGACCAGTTAGCTTTTGAGTAGTTTTTAACGATGCGAATAGAGGGGAGGACTTTATTTTGTGGAAAGAAGACGAAAACGTGATGGGAATATGGTCACTGTAATGGAGTCTCCGAGGCGTGCTGTAGATAGGGTAACCATTGAGTGAAGGACTATATAGCACATGGTCAGGGATGATGTGCCGCGAACAGAAACAAGTGTGGGAGAGTTTGTGGAAAGATGGCAAATATTTTCAGAAAGGATGAAGTCAAATAGGGCAAGGCCTTGGAATTACAGAGTGATCTCCGAGGGATGTGTGCCGAGCATTAAAATCACCCAGAATTATAAAATTTTTAAATGAGGAAAGATATTTTAAAAATTCAACAGGAAGAGGATCTTGTGGGCGGGAGTATAAGCAAACTACAAGAAGAGGAGGCGAGTTTTTGTGGAAGACTTGAACGGCAACAGTTTCAAGGCAAGAGAACTGAGCAGGAAGGGAGACGTGTGTGGCAGAGATTGAAGATTTAGTGAAAATGGCTACACCACCCCTTGCATTGTCTGGCCGATCTCTTCGAAAGGTTGTATACCCAGAAATTTTTAAAGGGGATGAGGGAGAAGCGAAGGTTTCAGCCACGGCTACTATATGAGAATCATGTTTGATAACTGAGGTGTGGAGAAGAGTTCTTTTATTACGGAATCCACCAATGTTCACGTAGAAAAAACGTAAGGCTTCACTCGCCATTGTCGGGTATGTCTAGTCGGGAGAGGTAGGATGGAGGAGGTAGTTTGCTAACTGTGACGTGTAGTTGGTTGTTTTCTTGACTAATTTTAACAGTTCTATTTAGAAAATGTCGGGACTGTTGTTTCATGAGTTTGATGATATCTTGTTTTCGGTCCTGAAATAGGTTAGTCAGTACGGTAATTAATAGTCTGATTAAATCGTCTTTTAAGGTTAGGTCGTCCACCATTTCAGAGTCAATAGTCTCAGGTATGGGAAGAGGGTCGTCTTGGCATTTAATTTTTGCTGTCATATTCGGAGCTATTGCTTCCTTAGGTTTCTTGGGACATTTTTTAGATGTGGCGTTATGAGGACCAGAACAGTTGGTACATTTTGGGGGAGCTTCTTTTTGGGGACATCTGATAATGGGGTGATCACCCACTGCAGTGGGTGCATGTAGGGGTCCGTTTTGTGCATGAAATTGAAGGATGTTCGTAACTGAGGCAGTGGGAAACATTGTGCTGGCAATGGAGGTGGAGGATGAGATGGCTCGGTGCGGTACCGAAACATCTGGAAGAAGAAGCCCTCTTCCAGAAGTTGATCTATTACATATTTATTGGGTGTGATAATACGCATCATCATCGTAGGTTTGTTGGTCTGTCTAGATCTGATTCGGAAAACTTTAATAAACTCAAGGTTTTGCTCTGTTAATGCTTGTCCAATTTCTTCTTCGGAAATGTCAAAGTCCACTCCCTTGACCACAACTGAGAAAGTAGGGGAACGGAGAGGTTGTGGGACAGTGAAGCGAGGAGGAGCGTATGTTACAGAGACTTTTGTATGAAATGCAGTGGAAAGCTGGGTCTGGATCAGACTGGCGAGGTCAGCGCAAGGGCTCTTGACAATGAGAGAGGCACGAGTGGTCTTGAGGTAGTCTATTGGTTTTTTAATATAATGGCGGAAGGCTGTGGCGATTTCTTTTTGCGTTATTTGAGAAGGGATGTTGTTCACAAAATAGGTGTGGACGGGTGTAGGACCTCTATGATGGAGGAGGTGAGGGGGAGATTGTTGTGAAATGGATGGTGATCCAGGTGAGAGAGGTGAATTGTTTTCAAAAACGTCAGGGCACGGTGATAAGTCCATAGGTTCAGAGGGAGCGGGGCTGGGAGGAGTGGAGGGTCCATTCTGTTTAGATTTCTTCGTTGCAGGAAGAATTTGAGTTGAAATATTTACAGGGAGCTTTATCTTGGAGGCTTTTTGGCGAGTTGAAGAGGGTGGTGGAGTCCTAGACTTAAGGGCATCGGAGTAGTTTTGGGAAGGATGCTGGGATGACATGGTGAAAGTGTAGCGTGTGGTTTGCGTCGCGTGTGTCGCCGGGGCTGAGGTTGTCACCGTAAGGTTCGACAACCCCGGAGACACCCTACTCAGAGCAGCCCGCGGGATGACCGCCAACGACGGGTCCCTGGAGCGCAGATGTCCCTAACAAGCTATCGGATGAATTGAGTAGTTGTGAAATAATGAGAGATGAGGTGATTTGAAGATCTCGACGAGAAGTCTCGACGTGCTCGAACAGAAGCTGTAGACGCAGGAACGGCAGCAGCAGGCTCGACGAAAGCTGATCGTAGACTGTGAGGACGAAGAAAAACTGTTGTGCGAAGAAGCAGGAATCTATAGAACGACGAAAGATGTGATGATCTTGCAGATTTTCCTGCGCTTCGCGCAGGAAAGAATTTTTCTCTTTCTCTTGACTAGAGACGTCGATAGCTATAGGCGTTGAAGCAACAAATAATAGTATCACGAGTAAACTTAACAGCCTAAAATTGGCAGCACTGCTAGTTCAACTAGCGCGAATCAGCGTCGAAAGCAATCTCACTCAACAATGCGAGTAGGTAGAGCTACCTGGTTTAATAAATATCCACGCCGTAAGTAATTCAACTGCAAGAATGGTTCTGCCTGTCTATCAGTTTGGATGGACGGAATTCGGCTTTGCGTATATTCCATGGGCCGGAGGGTAAAATAGGATTTGTTTCATTTTGATGTGAAGTCGAAAATCTTAGAAATTTAAATTAGTATCCTTTTTTGGTTGAACGGAATTCGGGCAAAGCGTACTGGTGTTATTTTGATGAAATTTCAAACAATGTACGGCACAGTTACCAGGGGTAAAATGGGATAAGTTTCTTTTTGACGTCCAAAAGATGAGAATTTTGGGATAAGTTCCCAAAAATTAGTATCCTTTTTTCGTAGAACGCGATTCACACACAAAATACTGGTCAGATATAATTAATCCGGGGCAGACGATATGTTTATCGTGATTTGAGAATACGCATGGTTTGGTATTTCTTTTGTTCCTTTCTAGTGATGACTGTACCCGCCAGTGTGGGTTAGCGCACTGAGACGCCGCTCACTGAATCGGGAGGTGCAACGGATCGATCAAGAGCCCAGGCCAACGGGAATCAGCTATCCTGACTGCGGGTTTAGGCGGTTTTCGGAAGCCATGAAGGCAAAAATACCTGAATGGTCCCCACCTCATAAGCTATAAATTTCACAAACAAAAAATACATAGGCAGAACACAGGTTTCACAGACAGATGGCAACCCATCACTTCCCTAAATTTTACTCAGTAAGATCTGACAGTAGGTATAAAATGCCTGGCATCAGCAAGAGCATACGGCCGTGAAACCATAGCTCCAAATTTGACCATGCCAACGATGAGTAAAACTCAACGGAGGCAGCTGACCCCAGAATGTTGGGGAAAAGGTGGTGAAGAAGAAGTGATGTGTTAAGTCTGACCTAATCAGTTTAAGACAGGTCCGTATTTAAACACTCAACGTGAGCGACGCTGCGGCAAACAGCTGATTAATAACAAATTTGATCGCAATTAGACGGTGACATTAGCGAGAGGCAACGTGCGGCGGTGTTGCAGAGCTATGGAGCGTACTTCGCCAGCCAACCTGAAAAAGTGTCATGCATTGATTTTTGTAACATATGTGTTTACGTTATTAAAGAACGAAACCCTACACGTTCTGGCCTCGCATTCGGGAGCACGCGGGTTCGAATCCCCGTCCGGGCATCCAGATTTGGGTTTTCCATGGTTTCCCCAAATCACTCCAGGCGAATGCCGGGATGCTTTCTTCAAAAAGGCCATGGCTGCATGGCTGAATTCCTTCCCGTTCCTTGTCCCCAGTCCCATCCCGCCTCTAATGACCTTAGACGTCAACGAGGCGTAAAGCCATAAGTAAAAAAAAAAAAAAAAAAAAAAAAAAAAAAAACCCTACCTGCGGAGGCCCAATTTACATTTGTCATTCTTTATTTATAGTTGGAAGCTTATAGATTCTCGACGTCGTAGCCATTACTGCTAAGGACATGTCGGTTAAAAAAAAAAAAAAATAATTCGGCCATTTGAAGCAGCAACTCCAGTATTCGTCAGGGCTGATTTTTGGACCTCGGTTGTCCCCAACCTCACGAATGCCAGGCCCGAAAGTTGTTGGTCACCTACCAGGTTTGGTGACTGATCGTAAGGGAGTGTCCATAAGCTAAGTGGTTAAGTCAGGGGATGGCGGAGGAGGAGAGGAGGGTTTGGGTATAAGGCAACGCTGGGCTTCGTGGGGATTGGGCCGAGACAAGTTACGTACCTTTAAACATATCAGAGCAATTACATATACAAATCACTCAACATTTGTAGAACATTTGTTAGGTCACAACCACGATACAAACAGACATGAAAATACTGAAAATAAATAATCACAAGAAACACCTGCTTACAATGCAGGACACAAAACCATTGCATCAAAGCAAACTGTACTTAATGAATTCACTCATTTGACAAATGAGACATTCTTTAAAACATTGAAGAATAACCAAGACACAGGAATATAATACACATAAAAAGTAAATTACAACACTGATACCACTGCACAAACAGAGACATATTTTAATAATACATAGACGTTATATTGCAAGCAAAAAAACATTAGGTTGGCATCACTGTAAACGAATGTTTTGCTGTTCGTCAGGCACAAAGTGTATATTTCAATAGATTTTGAAACAGTGGTATGGTTACCTCCAAAAAAAAAAAGGGGGGGGTAACAATAGCTATTCTCATAGTTATGTGGAACCATAGCTACAGTTCCTGACAACCATGTAACAGCCTCAACCATAAGTCGTAAGTAGAATGTAGTTTATTATTAGTTAGTTATGTATATTAATATTGTAGTTTGTTAAAAGCAACATATATGTACATCCGCAGTCACTGACGATGCCTCATTCCACAATGGCGAAACGCGTCTGAGCATATATGAATAAAACCAGTTGCTAATAGACGGTGTTTTCATTTACAATTGTGTAACAAGCAACTGCGGAAGGATGGCCAATATACCATATACTTTCATTTCTTCTTCCTCTTCTTCTCTTCGATACCGGCCATCTAAGGCCCACGAAAAGTAATCCCGTGCATTCATTTTGAACTTTCTTTTCTTGACTTCCAATAGTTCTTCACCCTTTCTCTTTGCTGTTTCCTCTTTTCTTCCATCCATATTTTACTACATTTCCTCTTCTACTTCTCCTGGAAACCCTTGAAATTTTGGATCAATCTCCCAATAGTTGTTCTATCTTGTATTAAATCTTCTGTTATTCCGACCTCAATCATATCCATTCTTTACTCCTTGGATCCACTTTTCATTCCTTTTATTTCTCGGTCAAAATAGGGTATGGATTACACAACACCATGTGGATATTTATTCCGTCATTTAATTATCTCCTTATTTTCTCTACCCTATATACTGACCGTGCTGCGTATGCACGTGAATTGAAGACATAGTGCTCGGGTTGCACGAGACCGGCGCATTTGAACATATACTGTTATACGCGACGGTGCAATCCGCGTCAGAAAACATGAAGTACTCAACTTGCTTAAAGCTGTCACAGGAGATTACACGCCAGTGACAGGTCGTACTGTTTTGAAATTTTCAATTGCATCGTCCACATGTCATCACACTGCTCGTTGATAAAATAATTCTGATTTTGTTCTGTCAAGTGAATTGGAGTGAAACTTTAACTACAGTGCTCGCTGGTGTGATATTTCAAGTTCATAGTGTAACGTGAAATAACTCTGTGCGATAAACTTTACGAGGCGTATCTGAAATGTTTTTTCCAGCGAGTTTTCAATTTCCAAATGGTCAATGAGCTATGGAAATCTTTTAAGCAGAACAAAGAAATATTCCCTGGTGATGTAGAAAGAAAGATGATAGAACTGCAGCAAGAGAAAACAAAATAATGTAGCTCTTTTCTTGGATAGTTTGTTCTATTTTATCAGCTAATAAACAATGATGAATGCGATAAGGAAAATCTTTTTTGGAACACCTCAAGAAGAAAAGGATTCCGTGGCTGTACCTGACAAAGAGGTTTTCCCAATAACTGATCATTTGCAGGAATGGTTAGTGTCACCATTTCATTGAGAATATTTATTATTAAAGAAAAGTATATAAAGCATACATTGGTCGCGTTCATTATACACGAAATAATTTTAACGACAGTATATTAAGAGAAAACAGCTCAAAATGTCTTCTGGATTTAATAGGGTAAAAAACCACGTTCCACTGGGAGAGGGGGTGTCAAAACAAAATCCACGTCATGCTACATTGTGGAAGGGAGCAGGGGAGCGGGTTCTAAAAAGATTGGAATGGAGTCACCAAGTTTATGAACGCTCCCTAACATATGGGCTACCTTTTATTTTCTTTCCTTGCCTTGACACCTAATCTTAGAGATGCAGTTCTAATAAGCTTGCCGTCTACAAGTTATGAATACACCCTCCTTAAAGGCATG
Source organism: Vandiemenella viatica (assembly GCA_031002005.1). Taxonomy (NCBI): domain Eukaryota; kingdom Metazoa; phylum Arthropoda; class Insecta; order Orthoptera; family Morabidae; genus Vandiemenella; species Vandiemenella viatica. Next base: position 57,067,779 of record JARYHS010013631.1, on the reverse strand, counting down.
AACATTCTAGCGGTATACCGACAGAATAAAAAAATGACAGGAAAGTTTAGTGGATGCATGACATCCGTTGAAAGAGAGAATCAGTGCTATAACTACAGTACTTCAGCTGTTGGAAACGTGCAGTTCCTATTTCTGCGTGAATACGTCTTTACTTCTCCTGCGGCTATGTAATATATACAGTAGAGGCAGCTGGGTCCCCGCCGTCTCTCTCCCTCCTGTTTTATTACACCTTCTCCACACGACGGCCGCAGCTGAATTTTATAGCACAGTGTTTCGGGAGTGAAGCAACCACGTACTCCATACGTCTTCTACTCGGGAATTATAAGGAGTGAAATATTTGTTTATTTCCGAGAAAAGTGTTAATACTACGTACAAAATGCGTTCTGTCAATTCACTCCACTTTTTGCCAGTGCGAAATTTCTATCGGCGGACTTAATACTAAAGAAAATATTGAACAAACTGTTTCATCAAAGCAAACCAAACCAAAAAAACTTACTCGCTTGAAACAAAGTTAGACAGTGCTAAGTAATGTTGCTGAAAAACTATAAGTACTATTTTCTTTTTCTTTTGACATTACAGTAATGAAAGGCGTAACGTAATAACCAATTAGTCCCGAATACGATCTTTGCCATGTCATGATGTATTTTACTTAGGATTTAACTGATCAGAATTCTGTAATATTGAGGCAGTCATTCATATTCACTCGATGTATAAAGTTAATTTTTAACTCTGCCGTTACACGGTGGAAATGACTATTTGAAAGTTGTAATAGTTAACACTAACTTATTGTTAATTCTATAATTTATTTAAATTGGCCAGCAACGGAAAATATATTTCAAAAATAATAAAAAAATATTAAAAAATAACTTTATTTCGGAGATTTAGACCGTATAATTCACTTTTAATTTCGCACTGAAAATGGATAGTCATGTTTGCTACCTTTCGTTCTTTGGTATGTGTTAGGTACAACTGTCTACAATTCTCTCCCTTTTGTCTTTACGAAAAATATTAGTTGCTGAAGATAAAAGTATTCTCATGTTAGTTTTGACTTCCAGTTTTATGAGAAGCGTCCAAATGTAAAATCTTTTTAAAGAACCATTAAAATTGTATGATCTTGCTACTTTGACAATCATTTGTGAAATTTGTATTTGTTCATACAAGGGGTGATCAAATGAAAAGGTACAAAACGACGTAAAAACGTAACAGTTAAATATTTGCATATTCCGCAATGGGGAACGTAGCGAGACATCTCTGGATGCGATTGGAGTCTCTGACTGGGATCGGAGCATGCGCGCGCACCCGCATGCGCAGTAGTGAGCAGAGGCTCTTATCAAAAGCGGTGTCCAAGGTCCGCTACTTGTGGAATTCCTCGACCACAGAAAAACCATTAACTCCGATGTGTACTGTGAGACACACTGACGCTTACGCGGGTCCATCAAGAACAAACGACCGGGGCTGCTCACGGAGGCTGTGGTTCTGCTCCATGATAACGAGCGTCCACACGTCTACAGAGTCACACACATGGAACTGGCCAAGTTCAAGTGGGAGACGTTGGACCATCCACCATACAGTCCGGACATGTCACCCTGCGATTTCCATGTGTTTGGTCCACTGAAGAAACACGTGAAAGGGAAGCGCTTCAACTCGGACGACGTACTCACGGACGCTGTGAAGGACTGGGTCTCGTCACGGCCACAGGAATTCTGGGAACAAGGAATCCTGCGGCTTGTTCATCAGTGGGATCGTTGTGCTCAGGCCTATGGTGTATATTTTGAATAAAGTCTACATTTGTACCCACCGTGTCGTTTCGTACCTTTTCATTTGATCACCCCTTGTATATTAAAAATTACGGTTAGAATGGAGAAATAGTTTATTTTGACAAAGATGAGGTAATTAATGGAAATATTTAACCGCTAATTTAAAGAATAAAACGCTTATTGTGAATTATCTGTTATAGATGGATGTGCTGCCATGTATTTTTTATATTCTATGATTCTTCAATTCATTGTTTTGTTATATTATTGACGGTTTATTCAACTTATCTCCTACTTAATTGTTAAAACCGTTATTGCTCTACTCCCATAGGTTACAGATCAATATTTGGAGAAATTCATTACATAAAATTGGAAATCGCCTAAAATTCGCGTCGTGGCTCTCAGGATATTTGTGGCTGCTAAGAAAAGCCACAATGCGTTCTGAACGTTAGCTGATGCAACCACGACGGGCAGGCTGGAATTACATATTCTAAATGTTAATTAATGATCAGGTGATGTTAAGAAAATAAAATACTCTTTTTCATTATTGTTTCTTTATCTTTAATCATTGTCTTATATAAGTTGACTTTTTTTTTAACTGCTTAACGTCTCCTATAACAACTAGGTCTTTAGAGACGGGAAAGGATGGGGGGGGGGGCAAAGAATGGGAAGGAATTCGGCCATGGCCTTCTGAAGGAAGCATCCTGGCATTCACCTGGAGTGATTTGGGGAAACCATGGTAAACCCAAATCTGGATGCCCGGACTGGGATCCGAACCGCCGTCCTCCCGAATGAGAGGCCAGAACGCTAGCCGTTACACCACCACGCCCGGTAAAGTTGACTTATTAAAATAAAGAAATTTGGTAACAAAATTACCAACTATGTTGCAGAGTTATTTATTTTTACCATGACATTTTGAGTTACATATTAATTTCTTTAAGCAACATTTGCATTTCTTATCAATACAGTATCTTTTACAGTGACGCGTTATAAAGCCTTGCTGACTTCCAGATGGTGATATAAATGCTATGCAAAGTGTTAAAGGAGTTGAGAGATATCTTCAATGTAGAAGTTCGTCTCAGAAGTTGTAAATTCTTTACGAGCATAGAACCGATCGAGAAGACCTTCTTTGCTAACTAATAGAGATCTGATGGATCAATGCTCATAACAACAACTAAAACATTTTTGGGAGCTACACGTCTTCATCAACTTCGGGTACCCTAAATAAACAGTTGAACCAAATTCAACCTGAGTAAATTTTTAGTTGGAGAGTGAAATCATTTTATGTGCCTGTTTCTCTTGGCCGGAATTGGCACTTACCCTCTCAACATTGATGCTGTTATTTCTTAAACAGAGCTTACAAGTAATATTTTCTCCAAACACCTCATTATTGTTGTTTTCTCCATAGCTAACATGGACATATTAATGATACTCTGAACACATATGAGCTACTGAAGTGTCATTTTCACAAATAACACAACTTTTTGTCAAATTTAAATTTTTAGTTTTTTTTTCTAAAGTATTGTGTCACTGTAAAAGTTAGAGTATTGATAAAAATGCAAATTTTGCTTAAAGAGCATGAAGCGTATCCCAAAATGTTACTTTCTTGCTTATGATTTTACGCCACGTCGACGTCAATAGAGGCGGGAAAAGACTGGAAGAAAGGAACAGGAATAAATTCGGCCATGGCCTTTTTAAGAGAACCATCCCAGCATTCACCTGAAGTGATTTTGGAAAACCACTAAAACTCACATCTTGACGGCCGGAAGGGGATTCGAACCCGAGTCCTCCCTGATGCAAGGCCAGAGCTCTCCTTCTCATCCACCACTCTCGGTAAAGTGTCACGGTAATATTTTTTGTAAAAATAAATATCTCTTCAACAGTACTGGTAATATTGTTACCATTTTTTAATTTTAATAATTTTACTGTCAATTTTCATCAGACAATGATTAAAGATAAAGAAACTAATAAAAAAGTGTTTTATTTTCTTAACATCACCTGATTATTACATAACATTCAGAATATGTAGATATAACCTGTCAGTCGTGTCGTGGCTGCATCAGCTAACGTTGAAAACCAGTTTTGGTTTTTCTTAGCGACCACCACGCGTAGTGGTCAAATATCATGAGAGCCACGACGCAAGCTTCGTGCTGTGGCCATTTTGAGATAGGCACAACGCGTTGTGGCTGTTTTTGTTAGTGCCACAATACGAATAACGTATTGTGGTCGTTTCAAAGAAAGCAGAACGCGTTGTGCTTCTAAGTTTGGTAGCTGTTTCATTAGATGACAGAAAAGTACCCCATCTCTTTTTTCGAAGCAAACGTCGAGCACTCAACTTGATGATCTGTCAAAAATATGGAAGCATTCCACTACTGCGTTTTATTTTAAAAAGAAAGATAGGAAAAAATGTTTTAACTAGCTAGCTCACACATTCTACATTCACGTATTTGCGTGAGTTATCCAAGTAAGTAGTTCTCCGACCACAATACGGAGAGAATACTACTTTAAAATTGCGCAGACCAGATTTAAGCCGGCGACGCAACGTGACCAGCGCAATAGCCAAGCTGGGTTAGTACGTGGCAACAGGTCAAGAGCGGCGGAAGCAGGCAGAGTGAAAGTGCAGCCGCGCAGGGCAGTTGATCCGGTTTCAGCCCAGTCAGCCTGCACCCGGTCGAGTTACACTGCCCCGTATCCTGTAACGCCTCACGTGGCGCACTATTGTCTCCTCTCAGATGCAACTCTGTCGTTTCTGACCGTCGCAAACTTAAATAGTAAAAGGCACTTCGTTCCAAATATAATGACTGACCATAAAACTCTACCATACTGGACTGGTGGTATCTGATCTCTTTTCTCTAGTCCTCTTCTTGTACAAAACTCCATTAAGAATAAAACTTTTACTGCTGTTAACCGAACCGTCGTTATATTTTGGTTTCAAACCATCTACTTTACAAATACTTACTTACTTACTTACGTTTTCGTGTCCAGACATCATAATCGTTTTGCCTGATGTTGGAAAAAGTTGACAATCTCTTTTCCTGTTCATAGGTCTTCGACTGTTGTTGAAAACTGGCACCGCTTGCAAGCATAGAGGTGATCCGTGGTCTGCTGTTCTCCGCATTCATTTCGATCGTCTGTTGTCAGAGCCCATTTATACACGTTAGCTTTTACTGGAACCACTCTTGTTCTTATACGGTTGAGGGTCTCCATTTTATCCAGTCCAGTTTTATGCCAGAAGATTATTTCTCAGGGATTGAGTACCAGTTTGGAAGAGTCCTAGAGATTAGCCTCCTAGGTCGAGGGCTTGGAATCACAAACAAGACGTGCCCTCATCGAACGTTTGTTCGAATCGCTCTGTGTACTTATGAGAGTTACGTCGTATTTTTGGTTCAGCAAATCAAGCTGCTTTGTACAGTAGGTGTACTGGTCTCAGTTTCATACAGCCAGTCACGATCCGACAAGTTTCATTCAAGGCTATATCTACTTTCTTTGAATGTGCGGATTGCAGTGGAAAAGCAGAGTGCTTTAACAGATGTGCGTAACACCGTTGGATTCGCTTTCCATTTACTGCAACATAACGTTTTTAAGATATTGTTTCTCGTGTGTAATTAAGCTGAAGTTATACAGTAGTGCTTCTTATAAGTAAGATTTCTACATGTAAAAAATAAATACAAATAAATATTTTTCTTACTTTTGCATAGTCACACAGAAGATAGTTGGAAAGACCCTGCTTCATAAGATTCCTTTATTGCGTGTGATTCCTTTCATTTATTTCATAAAACCTAAACTTTTGATAGACATTATTGATACTGATAAGGGCTATTTTGGACAGTTCTGATCACTGATGCTTATAGAATTTGTCAGCATTTTACTGTTACCGGGAACTCCAAGGAACGTTCCTACCATTTTTCGCCGGTATATCACTTCTGCTGTTAGTCACATCTCCAAATGTAATACAGGTATCTTCAACCACCCTTTTCCAATTATTGTAACAATTAAAGTTTACAGTTTCTATGCTGTTTTACATAATCAACTAAACATTTAAAAAACAAAATCTACACTTATTATAACGAATGTAGATTACACATTTAGCAGTCTCATAAATCCACTTTAGTTTCCTCATTCCACTTGTGGCAGGTTCTGCGAAGAGGACCCTGCGCTGTCAGCAATGAACAAGAACGAAATCTAGCATAGCCTTATGAGATAACCATCCCAGCATTTCGTATGGATTGGCTTCGTAAAATCATGGAAAAGGGAAACGTCGCTGGTTTCTCCTCTCTCCAACCTTCGTCAGCACCTGGTCACTCCTTAATGTCTCTGGGTGCAGGGCCTTAGGCTGGAGATCGTAAGTTCCCCGATTCGAATAACCCTTTCGACGGAGATCTCCATAGCCGCTCTTTTCCTCTTACAAAGTTGAAGTACCCTGAACGCTTCCGTGCTTTGGATTCCACGCTAAACTGTAAGTCCCCCATACCCGGTAGGATTACCGGGTTAGGTTATGTAAGTGGAAAGAAACTGACCACACTACCTCCTATACCGGGCTAACAATAGAATCTGCCCAATTGTAAAATTCAGATTCGATTCATACTGTGTATAATAAAAGCTCACGGCCAGAGGTGTAATGCCAAAGCAGTAACATGCGCTTGTTAGCCGTTGTCGAGAATATCGGAATTGAAATATTCCGTTGCTTCTAAATACATTCTCGTTTAGGCATACTTCAAAGGTTGTGTGGCGTGCATACTCTGCCTCATAAGTCCGTTGTCGCTGGATCGAATCTCACAACAAACTTTTTTTTATTTATTTATGTATTCAAATGCGTATACAGATAACTTCTGGCAACAACTTTCAACAGTTATGCATATAACAAGTTTTTCAAATGCCTGTTATTGTAGAAAAATTGACAGGATCTCGTTTCGACCCTCACATCCATTGGTACCGGAATAAACATCTGTCTTTCAACTGTAACGGTCGAATAACTATATTTGTATTTCATCCCTGCCACAGCAAATATTTATGATTTTGAAAGACAATTTTGTTTGCGAACAACAAAATGATGTTTGAAATCGTCGATTTTTTTTTTTTTTTTAACTTATTATAAGCATAATTTTTTTAATCTGACTGCGAGAATTATCTGTATGCATATTTTAATAGATAAAAAAAGTTGCCAGCATTTGATTCCTTCCCGCGACGTCGGGTTTACGAAGCGGAGAGCTTGCTCACTTCACCACACGCCCTTTGATGTCCCCGTAACGTAGAAACTACTTGAGCGCAACGGAATATTTCAATGCCGATTTTCTCTACAACTGCTAAGAAGTGTATGCTACTGCTTTTTCACATTACACCGCTGGCCATGAGCTCACATAACACACAGTACGAAGTGGATCTGAATTTTACAACTGGCAGCCTCCGCTTGTAAGTACACCTCCTTCGGGAGGGTCCAACCAACCTTTGGGTTGAATACCTGGCTTAGCTTAGGTTTTCAGTATCTGGACTGGTCTCTTCCTGTCTTTCGCTATACTGTTACCGGAAAAAACTTTTGTAATACATCTTTGTATCACGTCCTGTCCGTGTAGTTCAATCACTACGCCAGTGGTGTCAGTAAAATTTCCGAAATTTAAAAATTACACTGCATGTTGTGTACCCAAGTGTTTTATTAAATTCCAAACTCCTCCGCAGTGCGAATAGAGCAAGGGTATACGACGCTGTTGAGCATGATTCATCCGTTCTATGGAGTCATCAGAACAATATTCCTGAAGGTTCAGGCCCTCTCTTTATCTTCAAGCCACATTTTGTTTGCTATAGACGTTGTTTTCCCAGACTTTAAATATTGATTAAGGTAACCTTTTCTTCCAACAATGTAACGCTGCTAGATTCACAGTTTACATATCCAACACACATTTTTTTTACCTAAACTTGGCTACTTCTGTTTATTCTCAAAACTAAAATTCTCTCTGTAATGCCGTAAGATCGTTCTCTTTTGTGCTCAAGGAATGTTTCATTGTTAGTCAAAAACGCTGATTCTGTGTTGTAACTCTGCGTAGGCAACATGAGGCAGAAACTGGCGGAGGAGGAGACGAGACTTTCAGTCAGACGTTTCATATAGCTGTATTACACATCAAGAAATCGACTTTTCATCCTTAGAACAGTGTAGTATCATGCGACCACTCCGTTAGTGTGGATACACTCTCCCTTACAAATAAAGAATTGCAACGCAACATCGCAAACACTTGCCGGGTTGAGGGTTCCTTCACCGTTGTGGATCGCGCCAAGTCATAGTGTTTAATCATTTCCTGAACTAATTCCGTTACAATACCAGAGTTACTTGTTATGTAATACCTTCGTCTTCTTGCATTCTGACTCATAACTCCGCTCCGAAAACATACTACAATAGTAGGAATAAGGCCTATAGCTGCATGAATAGTGGATTGTTAGTAAACGTTAGATGAGGAACAGGAAGATTATAGGGTTCCATAACAAGCTCCAATTTAATCGTGGTGAAGTGCAGTCCGCTCATTCGATTAATAAGCAAATCGAAGTCAATATTTAAACCAAACAATGCTTAAAAACAGTTCGAAACTTGTCTTTAATGAAACAGTTACTATGAGTATAAATGCCATTGGTAGACATGCTGGATTGGTTAATTTGCTGGTGGAGGGAACAGCCGAAGGTAAGAACTGTAGAGGAAGACAGAGATTAGAATATATGAAGCAGATAATCGAGGATCTGGGTTGTAAGGGGTATGTAGAGTTGAAGAGGTTAGCACAAGACAGGAAGGGATGAATAATTGCATCAAACCAGTCGAAAGACTGACGAAAGAAAAAAAAAAAAAATACTGCAAGCGATACACCACTGTGACAGCAGTAATAAAATTCCTTTAAAAAAAAACACCATGTAGCTGTTGGTTACCTTGAGTTTTAAGGCCACTTAATAGAATTGCCATATAATTACATCCTTTAAAGCTATGACTACAGATTTCCAGTGAACTTTTGATTCCACTATACTGACCAAAGTCCTAGTAAAGTGCAGATTTTTATAACATATTTCTGCCGTTTATTCAAACTGACACGATTCATTGGAAGATAGTACGATAAGTCCTCGTGGCTTAGGTACAGTTATTTATAGCTGGTTCGACCTTGTGACAAAGAAAAAATTTTTTGCCATCCTGGACTTGTCCACCTGTGTAGGAGAGCTGGTTGTGAATAATTTGTTATAACTTTATTGACTGTCAACAAAAATTGATTTAATTCCAAAACCTGTCTGCAGTCTCTGTGATTTGAGGAAGTACTACACAGCTGATGGTTATTAATCCCTCGTGCGGAAGTTTGGTTTTCATCGGAATAGTACGCCTGAAGGAGCCTTCACTCTTCCTAATGTCCAATACAAAGAACAAACTACATTTAACACACAATCTTATTCATCCACACTCATATAGCAAAAAAAAAAACTCTGGAGAACTGAACTAGAAACTTCCCATCACAAGTTCCTTGTGAAGTTGGCCACGTATTTGCTGAGATCTTCATTACGTGGTGATACCACTTCAACATTCATCCCTGTGTTGTTGCGAGTATTCAGGAGACTCGTAAAAATTATTTGGTTCCCATTTTTCCTTCTTCTCATTTCATTATCCTCTTTAATTAGAATCCCATTATTTGATATAATTTATTTCGTCTCCATAGTGCAACAGCAAATAAAACTGTCACCTATACTGCCATATTTATATTTTAACAATAAATTTTAATCTTAACATTTCCGTATCGCAAACCAATATTTATTCCTTGGCTGTATTCTTGCTAGAATCTGTTTCTCTGAGATGGTCTATCTTGCAACAGCCACCTACGAGATACTACATCTGCATTTATTGTACTAGGGTTATATTACTTTCATTGTGGTAGAGCGAATTTATCTAGTTTTCCCAGTGGTTATCTCTAGTCCTGATTCCGTCATTCAAAATATTAATATTTAATAATTTCTATTTAAAAATGCGACGCAAACTACTAACAATAGAAACGATTGAAGTCGAAAAAAAAAATCTTTTCTTTGAGCTGAATTCCGTTAGCGTAATTTATTTAAAATGGTCTATGTTTCCTGAAAAAGCTTAACACTCAGCCTTGAAATATAAAAACGAGACACAAAACTCAATATTCCCGTGGAGGTGTTAACAAAAGTGGCGAAACAAAGTGAATTTGAGGCGTTCCGGGTCACATCTCCCGCCTCAGGCTTCCAGCGAGGAGATAAAGCAGCCAACCTCGAAGCCCCACTTAACCCTAACACGACGCCTAGCGACGCAATTTTCCACCTCCTGGCTTCTTCTCGACGCCATCACTCTGCTTCTTTCTCTTCTCGTATAATGCAAACAGTCGCTTCTTTCCGTACGCCCACGCGGCTGGCGCGCTTCACTATATCAGCTATCTTCGTCTCAGCGTTACTCTACGAATGTTAAAACTGGATCCTATACCGACCGCTATATCATCAAATGACCGGAAAGATTTTAATATCAGAAGAAATTTCGTCCCCTTACGAATATAACATGGGATAACAATGTAAAATGATGCAGAGATTGATATGCAACTATATCAGAATTGTCTGATAGGAAATAAACTGCTTTGTAAATCGAAAAACATGACTTTAGGCAAGGATATTCATGTGACTCTCAGATGATTGGGCATATGCAAAATATTTCGGCCGAATTGGAGAAGGGAGTCCAAGATGATAGTGTAGCACTAGATCTTTCTAAGGCATTTGACAGAATGAGCCATAAAATGGTTTTAAACAAACTGAAAACTATTGAATTGGAGGAAAACGTTTCTTTCTGGGTAGAGGAATTCTTAAAAGCCAGAAAGCACAGTGTTAAATTAGGGAATACATTATCAAAAGAAGTGGAAGTTAATATGGTAGTGCCACAGGGTTGTGTATAGGATCCGTTGCTGTTTATCATTCTAATGAATTATTGCGTTGATGGTTTACGGTCAGAATTTAGGTTATTTGCTGATGACATAATGGTACACAAAACAGTAGAAGACTTTGAGCATCTGCAGGATGACCTGTTTAGAATATCTAAATTGGTAGGTCAGCATGGAGTGAAGATAAATGCCAAGAAGAGACAGCTTATTAGGTACGCAGATAAAAAAAATAAAAAATAAAAATTTTAAAAAATGCTTGTGATTATGTGGTGGAGTCAGAGTTGCTTGTTGAAAATTTGGAGTATAAATATCTTGGCATAACGTTTAACAATAAACTCAACTGGCCAGAGCACATTGAACAGGTGGTAGGAAAAGGTTACAAAATCCATTATTTACTATAATAGGTGATGAGAGGATGTACCCGAGAAGTTAAGGAACTGGGTTACAAAACTTTGGTCAGACCATTGGTTGAATATGGTGGAGTAGTTTGTGACTCACATTTTGGTTATCAAATATGGGATTTGGAGAGCGTGCAAAGAAGAGCAGCTAGATTTGTTTGTGAAAATTATCGCAGGACCCAGTCAGTAACTGACATCAAAAACAACTTTGTTGGGAGTCATTGGAAGACAGGAGGAAGGTGAAGAAAGTGCTGGAAATGTACAGGGCATATGTTGGTGATTAGGGTTGGAACGATATTAGTTGAAGAATTATGAATAGTGCATCGAAGGGAAAACATGACCATGGCCACAAGCTGGCACTCAATTTCATGCATAAGGGAGTGGGAAAATTTTCTTTTGTGGGTACGGGTAACAGGGATTGGAACAAATTGCCATGTAAAGTTATTAATAATTTCCCAAAAACGCCAAAGAAATTTAAAATTAAAATTCGTAAATCACAAAAGTAGATGGTGGAGGAATTTAACGTTCAAATTATATAAGATAATTAAAAAAAGAAAAGAGGGATAATTGAATGACTAAGGAAATTGCCACCGGAGCATGTGCTCCGTCGCAATTAAATTAAACAAATTACTGTAGTAGTCCGTGACATGACACAACCGTATAGTGCCAAAGTCTTCGTAATAAGTCAGGTAGTAACGCGGGGCGGTGAAAACATGTATGTAAGAATAGACTTTTATGTTTGTAGTCAAATAAGAAAGGATGATACACGACGGTTCGGTTATAAACAGTATCAGGAGCTTCAAAACAAGTTGAACTGGTGTTTCTCAAGTTTATTGACTCGGCTGGAATGAAGATGTTTATAGTTATATACAAGGTTTCACAATAGATCCAGGAAAAAGTACATTATTACAATTTAAAGGGTAGACTTAATTGCTAATATACTCAATTGACGGCTTAGACTTGTTTACAAACATTATACTGTATTATACTTCAGACAACTAGTACAACTACAACTGTTACGTATTCAGTCGGACAACCAAGAAGAAGTTTTGAGCGTTTCTTATCCAGCACTACTAATTAATTAGACAACAATTGGGACTCTGTTTACTTCTGACTTGCAACCTAACAGATCCAAACCACACACAATTGAATGTCTTCCTCCACATTAAACGGCCGTCTTCGTCTTCCTCCTTCGTGGGCTGCATCCCTCGTAGAGGCTGGGATCGATTGCATTAACTGTTCTCTGGTTAGCCACCTTTCGCATAAAGTCCTTTCTGAAGGACTCCTTGCCGACTTGCAGGCTGCGATGTTAGCTCGGCGCACACCGCAAAGTCGGGGACCAAACAGCTTTCCACTGTTAGTCTTGAGGCTTAATTAATTACGACCACTCTGGGCTTCTCTCTAGTTTGCTCAAGAGGAGACAAGGCACTGCAAGTAATAGATATATTAGGGCATCATACTATGGGAATTGTCTTAGTCGTGTTAAATCTTCATTTACATATACATATCAACGAGATATTTCCATTCCAGGTCTCCTAAAACCAGCAAAACAATTTTAGATCAAGTACGTGCGTCTTTGTACACCTGTGTGTGTGTGTGTGTGTGTGTGTGTGGAAACGGGAGAGTGGGTGGTTAGATTATTCCCATCAAAGTAACCAACAATCCAAATTATTTATAGATCTCTGCAGTTTTCTCTAGGCATTACAATACATTTTACCCTTAATTATTTCGCCCAATGTAGTCTTGGGAACGTGTATTATAAGAACACAGATTTCTCGGCATATACTATCGGTGATATATTCACGGGTTTGTTAACTAATCTTACATAGAAACCCACCGTTTACCTTTTAAGAAATGGCGATTTATGCTGGTTGTTCTACAGCCATCTACGGGCTGAAAACAATTGTTACTTTTAAGCATATGTAAAATTCAGAATTTTGTTGACTGCTGAAACTACATTATCTGCCAGACTGCCAATACTGGCAACCCCTTCTAAAAAGAAATAATTTTTTTGGTGCAATCAGTAATTAAACTGGCGACTCTATGTAATTATCAGTGGTTGTAAGAATATTTTTTAGATTTCCATGTACATTTCTCTTATTTCTATCTTCTAGTCAAATGAAGCTTCCATTGCGAAAGGGTCTTCACCTCGTAATTATGAAACAGAAAGCGAGAACTCACAATAACATACAATCGTTTGAAGATCCACATAAATCGGTACAGTGTTGGTCAAGTTACCGAAAATAACTGAAGAAGATAGCTCACTTCGTAGCATAGGTAGCTAAGAAACTGAATCAACGTCCTTTGAAACCCGGTGCTGAATAAAGTTATTGTCTTACAGTATTTGGACAAACAGGATAAAATAAGTGGTCGTGTACAATTCCTAATCGCTACATTCTGAAACAAACGCCTGACTCAAGTACCAAATCTGTGCAGTGCCTATGGGGTAAGACTTAAGAGCCTAAGGCACGCTTAATTTTGATTTGTTCGCCAAATAAGGATGTAACACATAGTTGCTTCGAAAAAGTAAGACTCTATGTACCGACATCGGTTCTCTCTCTCTCTCTCGTGTTTCAACTCTCACAGACAAGACAGTACACTCATACACTCAAGATGATCTCATCACAGACAATAACACTATCCATACGAGAAGGCGCCAGGAAAAAACAACTGAAAAAAAACTTCGCCCGGAAGTTATTACAGAGAAATCATGATAACTAGTTATGACTGGGAAACGGGACATGCCAAAAACATCGGCGAACGTTTATTGAAAAGTTCCTAAGACTTATCTCAGTATGTGTTGTAATTTGTTCGGTGAGTTACATCTACAACTTAAATAAGAGGAGAATATTTTTTTCCTTGAGCTTATCTTACTGTCGGAAAACCAAACGGATTACTTCTTCAATGGGAGTAGAACTTCAGGACCAAAGTAAACATAGTGCTGTCTTATATTCGCCTTCGGCTTGAGGAGGGGGGTGGGTCTTCGGTCCGTAATGACGCCTAGTCAACAAGGGTTCCCGTTGAAGGCGCTTCTTTCCGTAGAATCCGTCCGCTTTGTAATAGAGGGTAGCTCTTCCTTCCTGTTGTTGGGGTCATTGTGGAACTGGGATATGGATTTTTTATGTATGGAGCTAGTGTTATTTAATAACAAAAACTGGGGTATTCCCTAAGGCCTGCCTACCTATATCGTAACATTTATTTAATTAATTAAATTAAACATATGACAAATAATTGTCATTATGCGAGCGTCTGGTACCCGTTTCTGTGAGGTCAAACACCTTTTGAAAAGAGAAAGCCTCTATCTGCGTCAGCTATTGTTAACGCCGAGACGTTAGAGTGAGACGAAAATGCTCTGCTATCATAGAACAACACATGAATGAATGAGACTATGTGTTGACACCACATGTAGCCAGAGATAAGCTTATTCAGGAAGTCATAGGTAACTCACATTCAAACGGTCTGTCATTGATTTGTGATAGGGGCGGTAATGTCCCCTGTCGATTTGCAAAGTACTTAAACAGTAATACGCGTATTAGCGTTCCCGGGAGTAAATCCATGAAAGACTAGAACAGACAATCTGAGAGACAGAGAAGTACGACAGACGAAAATTTCATTGTAAGGTGGCATCGTAAGGATTATCGCAGCCTATTAAAATGAGATTGAATGAAGAAAAGTAGTGTAAGCGGGGAGAACGTATGTGGCAACAAATATGAGATTTATTTATCAACTTCAGGACCAAAGTAAACATAGTGCTGTCTTATATTCGCCTTCGGCTTGAGGAGGGGGGTGGGTCTTCGGTCCGTAATGACGCCTAGTCAACAAGGGTTCCCGTTGAAGGCGCTTCTTTCCGTTTTGTAATAGAGGGTAGCTCTTCCTTCCTGTTGTTGGGCTCATTGTGGAACTGGGATATGGATTTTTTTATGTATGGAGCTAGTGTTATTTAATAACAAAAACTGGGGTATTCCCTAAGGCCTGCCTACCTATATCGTAACATTTATTTAATTAATTAAATTAAACATATGACAAATAATTGTCATTATGCGAGCGTCTGGTACCCGTTTCTGTGAGGTCAAACACCTTTTGAAAAGAGAAAGCCTCTATCTGCGTCAGCTATTGTTAACGCCGAGACGTTAGAGTGAGACGAAAATGCTCTGCTATCATAGAACAACACATGAATGAATGAGACTATGTGTTGACACCACATGTAGCCAGAGATAAGCTTATTCAGGAAGTCATAGGTAACTCACATTCAAACGGTCTGTCATTGATTTGTGATAGGGGCGGTAATGTCCCCTGTCGATTTGCAAAGTACTTAAACAGTAATACGCGTATTAGCGTTCCCGGGAGTAAATCCATGAAAGACTAGAACAGACAATCTGAGAGACAGAGAAGTACGACAGACGAAAATTTCATTGTAAGGTGGCATCGTAAGGATTATCGCAGCCTATTAAAATGAGATTGAATGAAGAAAAGTAGTGTAAGCGGGGAGAACGTATGTGGCAACAAATATGAGATTTATTTATTTTAAGTGTACTATTTGTTTTAAAATATGTTCTCATGTCCTGCGTATCCGGTGACCGATCAAACGGTTTTAAGTTCTGGTTGACCCGAATGGACGCCTGCTGGCAGCTGATAAGTCCCCAGAGAGGATCCGAAGATATGGAGGACTAATCTACTCATTTCCGCGGGGCAAGAACATTAGATTATCTGGCAGCCTATATTGGCAATCAGTTGGAAATTTACAAGTTTTTCATCCTACTTGCACAAGTGGAATAAACTCGTAGTATATTTTGAGGAAATATCGAAATGGTCGTGTTGGCGTTCGCCGAATGCTGATAGAAACGGTAAAGACTTCGAACACTTAACTCACTGCACTAAAATTCACCTAAGCTCTCCGTCCTATATAACGGCCCTCGCAAAGATATTTGCTGTTAGGAATTTTTGCTCTGTCGAGCATTTAATGAGTTATAGCCTGAGCACATGTTTTCAATGTCTATCGTCCATAAAATCAACACCTTGCCTTTGTTTTGTTGTTCCTTTATTTTTTCTGCAAATTATTAAATGACTTGTAATAATTTTTTTGATGCTAGCCGAGATAACAACTACATTTGTATATTAATAATGAAATTTTGGTAATGCTGATATTTCGTGTAGTCAGGGGTGTAATATTTTGTTGCAATTGCAGTGAACGTAATTTGAACCACCCTTGTTCAATAGGCCTACCTGTTTGAGTGTAAATGAATAGTCACGTTATAACAATTTGGATTTACATGTGCTGTTATGGAAATTTTTGTTAAAGAACCCTTTTCATTTGAGATGATTAAATCAATTAATTTTGTTTTACATCAGAATATAAATAATTAATTAAATTAATGCATAGTAGGCAGCCCATGTAAAAGCACGTATAATACAATATTTTGGTGGGGTTACTCTGTTTTAAAACGTTTAGTTTTTGAGGTGCAGACACCATGCCATATTAAATCTTTGTGATTACGTAAAATAACGAGAAAGCTGTAGTCAGGACGGTCAAGACCGAAGTTTGAACTCGGTCCTATTGATGTTGTTGTATATACAACACAGCAGCGCTCTAACGTGAAGGGCCAAACCGCAGGACTGAAGATAATAATGTTCAATTTATATGTACGACTACATTTACTTCTGAATGAAATAAAGTTCCTCTTCCGCCGAGTTATTGTGGTCGTTAAGAGATGAGATTCGGCAAATACGATGTCGTTGTAATGACTTTAACCGTTCCTTTATCTCTCGAGATATTATGGCTTAGAATAAATGAGAGAAGCCACAAAAGCGTAGTGCGGGCTAGCCAAGCGTAGAGAATACTGTGGTTACGAGAGTACTGACGAAAATGAACACAAATTTACGCGAATGGGCGCCTTCCTGTAACACTCAGAACTGATTCATGAAACTAGGAACGGTAATGTTGAATTACTCAGTCAGAAATATTTGTGGAATGAATGAAAAATTTTATTCTGAGATGTAAAAGAAAAGTAAAAAAATCTTTTTAGAAATAGGAGTGATTAAAATACTGCTTTTCTGAGGTGTAAACACTAGGCCGTCTGCTAGCCATGCCCCTGCCAGTGTAGGCTTTGTGCGATTCACTTCAGCAGGTGTGTGATACTGGCTGGCTTTTAGTATTCATAAGAGACCGTGCACAAACTACTTGGCTCGGTCCATTGGGGGGGGGGGGAGGGGTAGTGGTTGGTTGGAAGGCTACACTGTGCTACGTGTGGGGAGAGGGGATTCCGAGCCAGGCCACGTAGCCTTCTTTTCATATTAAAAATGAGGAACAGAACTTACAACATGTGAATATTTATTTCCCTCAATTAATTATCTAAGTATATAATTTACAATACTCTGACAAGAGAAAACAGTACAAAATGTCGTCTGGAAAAAAAGGGGAAAAAATGCTACGTGGGGGGGGGGGTAGAGGCAAAAGCCACGTAGAGCTACGTGGGGGGGGGGGGGGGGGAGGTTCACAGGGGGCCAAAATGGAGCTACGTGGTTTATGCACGCTCCCTATGCCGGTCGCCGTGAACTACGTTTGGTATCGTTGCTGAACCTACATGTCAGGCATTAAATAACCCATATTTAAGCTCCTCTTAAGATTTTCTTCTGACACCGACGTCAAGAACATGCAGAATTTTTTTTCTCATATTTTGTATACTTTATTTTGGGGACCCATTGCTGATCATAAAAATATTTCGGTTTCGATGCTCGACGCGATTTTTCCTTATGTAAGCGCCGTAACATTATTAATAATCTGTCACGTTACAGTGCAGTTTTTTTAGCTTTAATTAACCGGGCTTAGGTTTTATTTTTGCAGTCTATACAAGTACACTCTAGTTATTGTATAAATGTATAAGCGTTCACCAGATTGGCTGGATAAATGTAAGAAGCCAACCTGTAAGCTATATCGCAAAATAAGTTGAACATTTAGGAACAATATCGAACATATTATTAACTCCTTGGCTTCCTGTAATTGGCAACTGAAAATAACTCCAACTCAGAGCTTCGAGCATTCTTGCCTAGGATTTTAGAACATAACAGTTCTAGTAGAACAGTCGCGTATGGACCGATGTAATTAGTATAATAGCTGCGCCTTCCGCGGCACACTTAATCCACTCTGCTTGCGTACTCAATATCCGGCGGCGACTGTTAGTATACTCCCACGCAATCCAAGTAATTAGTTCTATAGAGAAAGCGGGGGCTGTAACTTCAGATTTGATTTCGAGGTTACACAAATTAGTTAATTCCCCAAATGAAGTTAACTTAGTCCTGAAAAACGATAACCCATTTCATGAAATTAAACTGCACAGTCCAGTCACATTAATGTGACAATACCTACTTTCGACGTCAACGTAAAATAACCAATCATAGAAGGCAGGTTGCAGCACATTACAGTGGAGGGTATATAAAGGATTTCCCAGGGCATCGGAAAGCATTTCAATCGTTGGCGTAATGCAGAAACGTTGCGATTTATCCGACGTCCAAAAGGGTATGATTATTGGATTTCGGGCCAAGAGTGGAAGCATTTCTGAAACGGATAATTTTGTGAACTGTTCACGTGCCGCCATGGTGAAAGTTTACCGTGCATGCCGAAATGGCACTATTCAAAATCAGTGGCGTGGAACATGTAGTGCACCACGATTTATAGATGACGGAGGTGAACGAAGGCTACGGAGATGCGTTTGGGCAAATAGACGTGCAACTGTTGAGCAACTGACCGCCCAGATGAACCAAGGGGCTAATAATTTTTCCTAAGAATGATGGCATCTACCAGCAGGACAATGCGAGGTGTCATACAGCTCGCAGTGTATGTGCGTGGTTCGAAGAGCACCAGGATGAGTTTACCTTACTCCCCTGGCCAGCAAACTCACCGGATTTAAACCCAATCGAGAATCTGTGGGACCACCTCGATCGGGTTGTTCACGCCATGAATCCTCAACCGCGTAATCTAGCGCAGCTGGCCACGGCACTGGAGTCGGCATGGCTCAACATCCCAGTGAACACCTTCAGAAACCTAATTAACTCTCTTTCTGCACGCCTCACAGCGGTCCGCTCTGCCAAAGGTGGTTATTCTGGTTTTTGAGAGGTGGTCACATTAATGTGACTGGACTGTGTAGTATCCAAGACAACATCTTTGAAATGAGAATAATGATTCGATCAGACAAAATACAATAAATGATTTTGCTTGGCATGAAAATTGAACCAACAACGGAATGGAATACTGGAATAATGTTTTTAAATGTTACCAGCGGCAAAATAACGTCCTCTATGATTATGAACGTGTTATATTTACTACAGAAACTTGATAGTGAGTAAAAACCCAACAGTTGACCAGTATGATGCAGTTAATACCAGTTAACATTAATAATAATAATACTCTGCACATCAGAAATAATGAAAAACTCATAAGTAGAATAAATACATACATGAAATACTGCCGGATACTATTTAAAGGCAATTAAATGGAGCAAATTTTTCGTTATACATGTAAGTCAAGTCCTTTGAGCGTGATATGTCTTATGAAATTACCGTTATTTTATGGGCCTAATTACTTGAATTAGTGAGACGGTATCTCTTAAATAAGATGTATGAAATTCCTTCCAAATTTCTTTAATGTTGTAATAAATCCTTAAGCCACCGGCTGCACTCTGTTGGTAACCCACAGGTTGTTAGCATTGGAAGAGCAGAAAACTGATTATTTATGAACTGAACTACATCTAGTCTGTCCAAGAAATTGATCTCTCTTGTTGCTAACACCAAGCCGGCATGCAGAATGGAAAGCTGCCGAAACCAAACAAAATGTTCCACGATGTTCCAACGTGCCAAATACAATACATTAAACATCAATAGTTATGGAGACCGCTAGAGTTTGGATAATACCGAGACCGTACACCACATTATAATAATTCACACTTGTAAAACTAACAATGTATTAAATACAACACACAATAAAAATTAAGCGAATATGTTCTAAATATCAGTATTGTATGAGCAGAAAAAAATATAGCGACTGGTCACAGTGCACCTTTTTTCCTTTCCCTCTCCTTTCAGAAGATCGAACTCTGAAATCTAGTAATCATATGTCATGAAATATCGTTTATTTACGTTGTTCGTTTCTACTGTTTAAAGTTGATCTTAAGTCAAAATTACATCATTAACTTTAACGAAAATTTTATAACGTTTCATCAAACTTTGATCCTAATCTAATGATAAGTTTTTAGTTGTAAATAAGATTAGATCAGATGTAGGTGAAAAATAATTGAAATACTTCTGAGCGCTTCATTTTACAACGTGAAAGAGGTTACACTAGTAAAAATAAGTATAATAGTTTAACATTAAAATTTTTATTAATATATATGAGGTGGAGCTACACTACTCTGACAACGTTCGTGAGGGATAATGGCAATTGCAATGTTTCAAAGTTGATATCAGGTTTATATCTCATATTTTTTAAGGAAACTGTAATTAAAAGAGAGTTATATGGAGATATTGCTATAATAGAATAATAAAGAACCAAACTAAATTGACTCTGATATTACTTTAATCTAGATTTCAATTACCTTTCCGTCGATTTAAGCTCAACGCTGTTTGCCGTACCATAACAAACCCCTAAATGGCTCTGAGATGAAACTGACATTTAAAGCTGATTCTTGTAGAATGGAATTCAATCTTTTTGTTCAAAAACTAGCGTGTTTCATATTGCTGCACTAAAAAATGAGACAGCTCAAAAGGAAACATCTCTTAACTTTCTCACAAATGATAACTGTCAGCGGCAATAAAGCTATCGCTAACAAGTGCTGTAGTATGTGTGTCCGATTCTTCATCTGATAGCACGCCAGCAGTAAGGTAAATGTTTTTAATGATCTTAACTTGTGCGCTCTATTTCCTAATTACACTGCATCAGTTTTGTATATGATAATGGCGATGCAACCGGTTATTGTCCTTAAAAATTTATCTTACATAATTTTTTAGTTTCAATTGAGCACCATCAGCAGTTTACTGTTGAATGTGTGTATGTTGTTTGTATTTTCAATTTTTAATAAGTTAAATTGTTCAAATAATAAAGTAAAACCATAATCTACTTACAGTTTGTTTATTTTAACACCTGTTTCCACAGTGAACAAAGCTACATATAATAAATTCGCAAATCAGCAAATATCAAATACAAACTCCACACAAAGACAATGCCATTTTTTATATTTTTTGCTGTCATCAGTGTTTTGACTCATTTGATGCAATCCTCCATCCCTTCCTATCTTGTGCTAACCTCTTCATCTGTACATACCCCTTACAACCCGCGTCCTCAATTATCTGCTTCATATATTCTATTTTCTGTCTTCCTCTACACTTCGTACCTTCGACTATTCTCTCCACTAACAAATTAACCAATCCAGCGTGACTCAGAAAACAACCTACCAGCCTGTCTCTGCTTTCCTGTAAGCTTCTTCCATAAACTTCTTCCTTCACCCATCATTTCCAAAACTCGTTAATTTCGTACTTTTTCCACTTAATTTTCAGCGTTCTTCTGTAGCACCACATTTTAAATACTTCAATTTTTTCTTCTTTCTGGTATACCTAAATTCCATGCTTCGCTAAAATAAAGTGCTGTACTCCACTCATAGAGTTTTAAAAAGTTCTTTCTAAGTCCTGTAAAAAATTTCTCTTTTTCATGAAGGCTTTTTTTTGCTAGTGCTATTATGCTTTTAACATCTATTCTGCTTCGGCCATCAGTTGTAATTTTGCTTCCCAACTAGCAGAATTTACTTACTTCTCCTATTGCATCAGATCTTATTTTTATTTCTAATCTACTGTGATTGGTATCATTTCTGCTACATTTCATCACTTTTGTCTTGCTTTGATTTATATTCAGGCCAAAATCTTCCTTCAGTATTTTGTTCATGCCACACATTAACTTCTCAATATCCTCAGCCTGTTATGCTAACAAGACAACGTTGCATACAAAATATGAAACACAAAATAAACGAATACATAAACTTAACTGGACAAACACAATCAACACAAAGCAAGAAGCACATACATCAACAAAAAAGAAAATGCACACTACATAACACGAACATATGGTCTTTGGATTGTTCCTTCTTTAATCGCTGGTCAGAGTATTTTATCTTAGCGTAAGGTAAACTGTCGTATGATTTGTAGACGGTAACAACATGGTAACCAGTATTTATTGCTAGTAATATCCGTGGTCGATACTTGACATTACAGTACGCCATTATCGAGGTATACTATCTTTATCTTTGATCACCATGGAAGTGTTTCAAATTCCAAGTATGACGAAATTGGACTACTTAAAAAGATAATAACCTGGCACGGTTTTTGTCTTCTCTAGAAGAGCTACTATGAATGGGAACAGTTTTAAGATGGTTCTGAATTCTTAAACTTCAGTGTTGCGGCATTATTCGCCGACGCTTGGCCATGGATCTTTTATGAAGCAGCATACGTGGTGACTACATTACTGTTTTTATATGTTTTTGTCTGCAGCAGCATAAAATAAAAAGTCCATAACCGCGTTACGGCGCATAGCGAGTGGTTGAGAAAGTTAGCATAATGTCTTCAGCTCGTGTTGTAATTTTGTCGATCGGCTATGGGATCGAATCGGCAGTATTTACTACCTGGCACACGAATCGAATAAATGCAGCAGGTCGATATCATTCGTGCGGCTCCTCACAGAGGCGAGGCTGGCCCGAATATTTGCCGGCCAGAAATTGCATTTGGTATTCATAGGCGGCAGAATCTCAAGTGGCGCCTGCAGATCACGAGAGCTGCAGCGCCGCAGTACAGGGATTCTGGTGAGGCGGAGGGGAAGGAGATGCGTTCTAAATGACCTTACCTTAAAACAGTCGGTGATTTCTCTCCTACCAGCCGACATGAATCATTGTTATTACAAAATGTAAACACAGTATATACTTCCAAAATTTGTAACTAAATGTTTGTTTATAGCGCGTTTATACTCCCGTATTGCCCTCAAGCGTCCAAGAACAGCTTTTGGTGCTCCATATTCGGAACGTCTCAAAAACTGTATGCTGTATGTGATACCGCTACATAATTCCAGTTATTATCAAGTATTCATGATATCCTCAGTTATCGATTTATTTTAATTTAGTGATGAATGGAAAGTGGATATACAGGGTGTTACAAAAAGGTACGGCCAAACTTTCAGGAAACATTCCTCACACACAAACAAAGAAAATATGTTATGTGAACATGTGTCCGGAAACGCTTACTTTCCATGTTAGAGCTCATATTGTGGACGGCTGTGATACAATACGCCATTCTCCAGGGCTGCATCAGCGCATCAGGGATTCCATGCGACGGAGGGTGGATGCATGTATCCTCGCTAACGGAGGACATTTTAAACATTTCCTGTAACAAAGTGTTTGAAGTCACGCTGGTACGTTCTGTTGCTGTGTGTTTCCATTCCATGTTTAATGTGATTTGAAGAGAAGTAATAAAATGAGCTCTAACATGGAAAGTAAGCGTTTCCGGACACATGTCCAACATAACATATTTTCTTTGTTTGTGTGTGAGAATGTTTCCTGAAAGTTTGGCCGTAGCTTTTTGTAACACCCTGTATACACCACCGATTACAGCAGTAATAATTATTTGATACTTTGCGCAACAATTGGCGGACAGCTCAAGTTTACTATCATACACTGCCATTCTTGTGTGTATAAAGCAGGGCACATTCCAATCTTTAAAAAACTGTTGAGCTAAGCTCTGTTGCAGTTGCTGTATTCACTATCCGAAATCCCTGAGTATGCTGCTTGTAACGTAACGGTCTGTTTTCATAATATTTTTAAAAATATTTAAGATTTTTTTGTTTTTAATTAGTTTTAAAGACCGAAATTTTGTCGTTGTATTTCAAAGTTTATATGGCGGATCAATTAGTGTTCCATCGAATATAAGCTTTCCGGCTTTGTTATTGGTTGTTATCCACACCGTGTGGCTTATAAGTTTTACTATGATATGTACTATTTACAGTAATGAGTCATTAAACGGATCTCTAGCAGTAGATACCAGTTTTAATCAGTCGCATACCCGCACTTAAGACGAGCTAATTGTCTGTAGCCAATTGTTGAACTAATTTTTTAAATGAAGCAGAAAACATTGAGGTCATGAAGGAAGAGTTACATGCGGAATGTTCTGCTAGACTCAAATAACTTTCGATATGACAAATAATATTTATCTACACTCGTCGGCTTAGCAAAGAAATATTATAACCGGCCGATATGATAATTAAAGGAGTGAACGTTTGATGTCATTGTGAATCTTAAAAAATAAAACTGAAAAAATATTATTTAAAAATAAAAAATCAGTTCCAAAATATTTAAAATCTATTAGCGTTTGAATGAAAAGTAAAAATTTATTAAAAGTTAAACTTAACTAAGAACTGTAGCATTTAATTTAATATTAGTCCCCTAATACCATATGTCTATGCTATTAACGATATAAAATTTGTACTCTTCCCACATTTATTGTAACAAATATGTTTTATGACATCTCCTTACTGGACAAACAGAGGGATTGTGATCCTTCTTACACTAGTTAGGGTAACCATCACCCCAAATATATTCGAATGGATTAATATATCGATTATCGAAACATAAGTTATGATTACATTCAGTTCAGAATCAAACTCCGAGGAAGGGTGATAAAAAATCACTCAAAAAGAAGCGGAAAGTGTTGTGTTATCGTATCGACAGTAATTAAAAACACGCAGCCACTTGAAAGAAATAAAACTCGTATCGAAATACCGATAACATGGCCAGAACAGGGGGTACTATGAAAAACAAATTTTTACACTTCAGAAATAAATTACCAGCTTGCTCGCGTTGGGCCAGACATTACTTGAGTTTTACGCTTTTTACCACATGACTCGGCCAGCACAGCTCATGAATGAATAAATTTTATGAGTTTCAAATGAGTGCATTTTGTACGAAGTGGTACTAACGTGCGGCAGTAAAAAGGGGGGATGAACCGTAATTCCAAGTTGCAGATGCCATCTTCAGACTCTCGTTAGGAATTCAGCCATAATCCTAACTTCCTCTTTCTATTTTACAGCTGTGAGAATAAACCTTCTTCCCTGTCACAGGAATTTCGACTCTTCGAGATGCCGTTACTACTAGCAGCGACAATGAGGCATGGAAACATCAGCACTTTGTCAGATGAGAAGTCATGTTAGGTGGCCAATCAATTCACATTAGAGTCAGCTATTGAGCATGCTCAGTATATTATATTTAGCCGATTAAAAAAGTTTTGATCATTTGGAAGAGAATTTTTATATAACTCTATCAAAAGGTACTCAATTCTGTCACGTTTATCATCGTTCCGAAACAGATTGGGAATCTTTTTTATGTAGGTTCTTGTGAAATTTTTAAGTGATTTTTCGTAAGCTGAACAGTGGATTCAAACATCTTTCATAGCTGAATTTAGTTTGGACCTGGGAATGTGACCTATTGTAATGTTTCTCCTAATACTTGCAATTAGCTCAGTGACTTCGGATACGGACAAAACTTTTATCTGCATTTTTTTTTTTTAAAAATGAATGAAAATAAACTTAAAATAGGGCAAAAAATTGTACAATAAAACCAGATGCCGTAACACGAAACGTCACTTGATTCGATCATTGGAACAACGGGCATCAATGGACGTTAAAAACTTGAAAGTAGGCGAAATTACCTCTTGGCAGAACCATTAAAATCTTTGAATATAATTGTTACTCGGTTACAATCTCACCAAACTTTACAAGACGAAAAATGAGAAACTGTGTAATAATTATTTTATTTATTTATTTCGCCTAACCGACACCATTCAACATTAAAGCCCCCCTACGTTTTAATATTCTCTAGGTATTTTTGTTCATAATTAATCAGTGCATAGAAGCTAATAACGTCAGTTAATCACTATATTAATTTCCGTAAACAGATGATAAACTCTGTTTGAACAAAGCAAACATCGTTGACACTCCTTTGATACACAGTTATAAACTGCATTTTGCAAACACAGATATTGGCCCCATTGACGCCTTTTGATGAAGTAATTTAGCGGTTGATTGCTAACCTTTATGTCGCTCTGATCACCACTGCATTTTCAGTAAATCAATATAAATGCAGGTGATAATTCTTTTAGTAACGAATACTTAACTGACAGATGTCACCTACAGAATTTACTACATGTTTAGTGAAACATGTTAGTGAATAGAAAAGTAGCAAAAACTTAAAGCAGATAATTAGAAGGATAATTTTGGGGGTGGAGGGGGGGGGGGGTTATCGAGTAATGATATCCTGAAACAAATATCTGAACATAATTCAGAAGCAAAGGACTGCATTAAGCAGTCATGTAGTCTATATTACAGACAATGGAGTAAAGTAGTAGCTAAAAGTTAGCTCTACGTCCACTATAACCACAAAATATTACTTCTTGAAAAAACAAACGCAAAATACCAAAAAGGTATTTTTATATGCTGATTTATATACCGGTGCCAAAACGCTCGCAGCTGTCATTTCTTCTCTAGTGAGGTCACGTCTCAGTTCACGCCGCTAAAAAAAGAAGAAAAAACCGTCGTTTCGCTTATTTTGTTAACAAAATAAGCTTTACAGTTTACAGGTGGTCTGCAGTATGAAGGTGCACTAAGTACACCATTTATACCATCAAATAAATTGTTTATTTACGTTGCAAACAGATATATTTATTGCAAAGACCTCTTTGATGTAAGTTTTTACTTAGTACTTTATCATGTTCAATAAACTCCATTCCCTAATATTTTTTCGGTGATAAACTTAAATGTCTATGGAGAAATGAATTATCACTTTGGAAGTTAAGTACCATGTGCTTCCATATGTACAACGTATTTACAACTTGTTAAAATTAGTCAGACAACATCTGTATGGCCTCTTTCACGATTTAAATGTATGCAGGTACATGGCTAATCTAGGAAGTTAGTAATTCTTTCCAAAATATGTCCGTAATTTCTGTAACGTCACTACTGTTAAGAGTGCGCTGTGCATAATTAACAATGTTTGTGGTTTATTTATTATTTCAAATACCCTCTGGCTAATGCATCACATTGACATTTTTACAAGCTAAACTTTATCATCACAATTAATATATCATCTCATCTGAATATTGTTATATTATCGTGACACATGCTTGCTGCTAGTTCATTATCTATTTGCGTGTAATATTTTAAACTTAATTGCTGCTTCTACTAATTGGTAATATGAAACAATATTTAGCTTATAAAAATAACTCTTTCCATGATATTTAGGTTTCTGAAGTCCTCTAAAGACTAACATTCAAATACAACGCCGAGAAAGATTTCATTCTAATATATTTCTTAATTTATGCACTTTTCAGCACAAAAATACACTTTTAATTTTTGAGTTCGTATAAATTGAAGATAGTTTTGACGTTTCGGAATTCTTCTATGAAAAAATCTCTGTTTTCTGCGAAAAACTTTCCCAGCATCATCACATCGATTTTGGGCAAATTTGAATAGTTTCCTTTGGTAAATACAATTTCAATCACAAATATTATTTATTTTATGGATTGGTAACCAGAGCTAAGAAGTGGAGTGATTTAAACTTTAAATATACGACGCACAGATTGTCGACTGATGCTCAAAACACGAATCAAAACTGGTGCTTCCTGATACACTTGTACATTTTTATTTAAAAAAAAATAGTATACTTCTAACTATTATCCACCAAATAAAGTTGATTTTTTGTATCCTTATTAGTTACTCTATCATTTTCAACTAAAGTTTCATAGTTTTCTTTCTAGTGTTAAGTATCTCGTGCAACGAGATTTCAGACTAAGTGTGCACCGAAAGACGTTGTAACTCCAACAGTAACCGAAAATATTTTTTTCCAGAATATCAAAATACTACAGATAAATTCCATTATAGAGTACGCCTTCTGTAAGTACAGCATCGTGACGCAGAAGTTTAATCTGAAGAGTTCCTTCTGTGTTATTTTTATGCCAGGTTCGTAACTATCTAACCAGACACCAAGCAATGAATCTGCAATAACTGATGAAAACTATCTAATTGTTGCACACGTATTTTTCATTTGCACCAGAAGATTCACATCACAGTGTCATAGTTCTCGTAATCATCATTCAACTGTTCATCCAGTTGGTATTGTGCCTCTGCATTACCTCTCCATTACATCTACAGTTCGAAGAATAATTTCTTTAATGAGAGAATAAAGAGGAAGATGACCAATTGTGCCAATTTCTACTCTGGCGTGCAAAGAAAAAAATAGGCGCAAATTGACGTCGATGGTTTACAACATTCGACGGTCTTGACGGAAGTAACAAAATGGTCGTTTCATACGTTCGTGATCTGGCGAAGAAAACTAATTAATGCACCTTTACAGAAACTGCATATAATTCGTTAGTGCTTTGAAGAATATTGTCAAAAGTTATAACATCTTAGAATGAGCCTTTATTTAGGTACAGAACCTGAGCTGAAGAACAAAAAAATTATTACTGTCATTAAATGTTTGTGAAAAGAAGAGATGTTACCAAAGGACATTCATTTGGACATTCAAGGTTATGGTGGAAATATTTTGGAAGGTCCTCTTTGCTAAACAGTTAGTCACTGAATTCAAACTAAGCATAACCAACACTGAACATGATTCCCGTGCTGAAAGTCCAGCGCAAAAAGCAATCAACAGATCGCATTCAAGTACTTGGACAAGAGAACGTTGTTCGTACGTTGGATGCAGAAATTTTTTGCAGAAGATAAAAACACACTGAAGAAGCAGGTGTCTGCAGAATATCTGGTTCTCTTTTGAAGCCAACCCAGCAGTTTTGTTGAACGAATTGTGGGCTGTAGGTGAGATCTGGGATTATCACTTTTACTACAAAAACTAAGTTAACAGTCAATGTAGTTGGAACGTCCAAAGAAGGCCGAAGTTGTTCCTTTTGCAGAGAAAGACATAGTGCCTACTTTTAAGGATTCTGGAGGTGTACTGTTTGCAGATTTCAGAGAAAACTACAAAACAATCAGTGGTGACTATTATGTTAACCAAGCAACAGCGAACAACTATCAAGAAAAAGAGAAGAGTTGAGTTGTCATAAAATGTGCAGTTACATCAAGACTATTAAAGACTATGTATGTTCCCGGTGCAAACAGTCTCACTGCCCCAGATGCAATTCATAATTGTGAGTTTCATTTGATACCGAAATCCTCACGTTCGCCTGATCTTATTTCGTCAAACTTCCTGCTATTTTCAAACCTTGAAATGTTTCTGTGTCACACTCACTTCAGGTTAGTTAATGATGTCATAAGTATTGAAACCCTTGAGCAATACCTATATGTGAGTTGCACAAAACCTTTGCAACTTCTCTTCTTCTTTTTTTTTTTTGGGGGGGGGGGCAAGGAACGGGAAGGAATTCGGGAATAACCTTTTGAAGGAAGAATTCCGGCATTCGTCTGGAGTGATTTGTGGAAACCATGGAAGACCCAAATTTGGATGCCGGGACGAAGATTCGAACCCCAGAACGTTAACCGTTCACCCACCACACTCGGTACGTGGCTCGAGAAGCTTGGAGTAGAGTATATTATAAAAAAATAACAAAGCTCAACTTTTCCTTTAATTCATGTGGTTCGGTAGCAAGGAACTGGGCGATCCTCAGGTGTCCATGAATCTCTGGAGACCTAGCAGCGCCAATACCGTTTAAAGGCAGCCACACACTCCATGGTACACGTGAGAGGTTTACCTGTGCTGGCAAACTGCGGAACGTGTATGCCACAAAACTTCACAGGTATTTGGACCTGTACACATAACCGGAGAAGAATGAAAAAATCGATTCTTTCTATTTGCGCCGAGTACAAAACCGGAGCAAATGTGTGGGTGTTGCGGTAGATCTGTGCAGGAGAAGGGTGCAGAGTAGCTTCACCCTTGTGGACGATAACCCAGCTCTTCACAATCGAAAGTTCTCATATGGACGATATCCTAGCTCTACACTGTCGAAGGTACTATGTCTCCTTCACAGCCTCGTGGAGTTTAAACCTATATTATCGTATCACATACTTAGTAAGTTTCCTCTGAGAAGTAGGCATTTATGTTTTTAATAATAAAACTGTGGGGGTATGTGCTGGAACTTTCCTTTTGATGGAAGGAGGGCGTAGAAAGAAAAACTTCAGGAAAACAAATTTTTACCGTAGGATACTCTAGCAGAAGTATATGACGTGGTACTGAAGCGTTCCTAATCAACAGCCAGCGTATCAAAGGCTTTGTAAAGTCCCAGAACTATCTCCCCAATTTGTGTGGACCTGCTGGCAATGACTCTTTCATAATACTGGAACTTTAAACCTGTTGTTGCCCCTGGCGTCACTCTTTCATTCTTTACATAACACGAGCAACCTACCAACATTGCACTCGTCAATCATCTCGAGGAATGAGTTTGAGCGGTAATTTTAATCTCCCGGATGTGATTAGGATTTGAATATTCCATGGCTCCCGAAATCAGTTGGTGTGAATGCCGGGATGATTCGTTCAAAAAACTGTAGTGAAATTCCTCCCTGCTTGTGGAATGGAAGTTCCTTGCTGTATTCCGATCTTACGCATAGATGGTTCTTTACCTCAGATTTTGTCGCTACCTCTGATAATAGGGAGGAAATGCCCGGTGAGTGAAACAAAAGTTGCTTTTCTGGAAACAATTCAGCGATCTACTGAAATAGGAGATTGATAAAGTTTTTATTCACATCACTGAGTTTATTTTGCGAACACTCTGCTGCAATACACCAACTACTTACATGTTTATAACTTAATCGGACTTCTTTCTTTCAAGATTAAAGGTTTTTTTCGGTAGACTTACAAGGCGGCTTTTTTTTTTTTTTTCTCCAAACCATTCACACACAATACAGCATTTATGCAAAGTTTATAAAGAAAATAGAACGTACTTTTCTGACCGTGAAAAATTTTACTTCGTCTTGATTATAGAAAAGGCGACAAAAACCCTCATGTACCGTGCAAACTAGGAACTATTCGGTTATTTTCACTAACAAAACTGAAGCATCACTGTTTTCCCAATCCTAAATTATTATCAGCAAACTTTGCTCTTTTTTCTCTCTTTCCTTTTTTTCAAAAGATCCTAAAACAGCTTCAAAGCCCACAATCAACCCTGTATAAACTGGCCAGTCAAAACTACCACAAACTAATCTATCTATATGTTTTATATAACGTAAACGTGTACTAAAGAAATCCTAATTCTCACTCAAAATCTAGCTGTACTATAATTTCGTAAGCTCACTCATCTCTATAGCTGTTGGCTGGAGAACTCTGACATCACGCACCGGTCTTCGTCCGCAAATTAAATCAACCAAAGATGTTACTAGAAATTCAAGTTTAAGTGATTAACTGCTTCGTCCGTAAATTAAATCAACCAAAGATATTACTAGAAATTCGAGGTTAAGTGCTCAGTTTAATACCTAAGCAACTACAATGAAATGAACTGCTACATACATTCATTAAGTTTGTTTTTCGTAGCATTTCATCCTTAAAAAAAAATGAGGTAATAAGTGAAAATAAACTGTACTTTGTGATTTCCCATAAAATACGTAGCTCCATTTTGGCCTCCTGTGAACCCCCCTCCTGCCTAAGTAGCCCAACGTGGGTTTTGCCTTTATCTCCTCCTCCACGTAGCACGTAGCCTTATTCCCTATTGATTTCAGAAGACATTTTGTGCTGTTTTCTCTTGCCAGACTATCGTGAATTACATACGGAAATAATGAAATGACGGAAATAAATATTTACACACTGTTGTGTGTTGTGTACCTCATTTTAGCTGTGGCAAATAATATGAATGGAAAGCTACATGGCTTGGCTTGAAATATCCCGCACCTCAAACCCCCCCCCCCCCCCCCCCGCCAGTGTATCTTTCTAGCAAACCCCACACCTCCCCTCGACAGAGCCACGTAGTTTATGGACGTTCCCTTTTACGATTCAATGAAGTCCTTTCTGTCGTTGTCATTTTAAAATTGGTACTGTCTCGCTTCTTGGCGGTCATTAAGTATGTACTGTACCTATTTACATCGGACATCAGACAGCAGTTACATCATAATTGATGTTTAAACTAAAAAGTGAGTGATTTTTTAAAACAACTTTTTCTTTGCTTTTAACGTTGGGTGCGAGTTCAATTTTTCTGGTCACTACATTATTTACTTTGCCAAGTTTAGGTATTTAGTTATATCGTCTTTGTCCGTGTTTAATACTTATATTATTACTTCTAAATCCTTTGAAACTCAAGAGATTTTATGCAAATTTTGCAGAGGGAACCCTTAGGGTGAAACAGAGGTCAACTTCGCATTTCAGCCATATCAGGTAAACCTGTCATTTCCTTTCACCATAAAAAACTTAACTATTCTAGACTCGTGACCATACCCAAAATACTGTCACAGGCTTACACTAGCAGTTTTATAAATCTGTAAGCTGGGAATAGTAATAATTTTACTATCGCGTCCGCTGCTCCTCGTTCACACTACATAGTCACGACGTCGACAAGTCATAAAGCCCTAATTTCTGTAACAATTAAGGCGTTGAGTGTAGAGCAATATATAATGTTCGACTACTTTGTGTGCAGGTTGCGGCGGCAGCGATGTAGAGCCGGAGGTCCCTATGGGCTCGAGCGCGAGCCGTCAGCCAGGCGGGGGCGGCGGGGGAGGCCTAGCGGGCCGCAGGGCGCACAGCTCCGGCTCGCTGCCCCGAGTCGCGGCTTCCTCCACCTCCAGGCCCAGGGCCAGCAAGCTGTGTAAGGAGCGCGCCGCACTCTGCGGATCCCTGCCCAACCACCTCGACTGCAACGACGGCAGCAACGGGCTGGACCAGGGCTACGGCTCAGAGCGCTCGCCGGACGACGAGGAGGAGGAGGAGGACGACGAGGAGCCGTGCCACTGCGCCAGATACCCCTTCCTAAACACAGGTCAGTACCACAGCAAGCTAAAATCTGTATTGCCGGCCCTGGCAGTGTAGGGGCTATAACTCGTTCAGTTAACAGAGGCGGCTCAAGGTCACTCTGCTCCATCCCCACTCCGCTGCCTTTACCCCTACTCGCGAAGGGGAAATTTGTCACAAGTCTACTTTGACACAGCAGCCAACTCGATAAGGTAGGAAAGGAGGGGATGGAGAGGTGAGGAACGAGGCCAGGGAATTGTGACCTTGAGCCGCCAGTTGAGAGTAAACAGAATATAGCAATCTGGTCTCGCATTGTAAGGGTCGTCGGTTCGAGTCCGACTTATGGCGTGGGTGGTGTTCATCTTGTATTGTCCTCATCATTGTGTTCTAAAATTACGAAGCCTGATACAATACCCAGAATACTTGGCAGCGTCTATCGAAATGTATTAAGAAGCAGAATAGAGTGTGGGGCTCTCCTATATCAATCTACTTCGAAGTCAAGGTTGGCTAAAATAGACCGCATTCAAGCTGCGACCCTGCGTGTGGTAGGTGGTTTTCTTAAAATAACCCCCACCCGAGTTATGGGGGTGGAAACAGCAAAACCACCACTCCAACTCAGAAGAAAGAAGACAGGAATCCAATTCTGAACAAAAGCGTGCTCCATTAGACTTAATCCCCTGATAAAGAAAGGGCAGATCCTGGCCCACGAGCCAAAAAAAAAAAAAATTGTATCAACATAATACACTCACCTTAGTAGAATACATTTAGAGATAAGTAATATGTGGCAAAACCATGAAATCTGGCAAAGATCCAATTTCTCCAAATGCATATATACTACCTTCACGAACGAACTCATAGGAAAGAAAAATCACTGTCCAGAAGAACTCAAACAAAATACCT
This sequence comes from Vandiemenella viatica, assembly GCA_031002005.1. NCBI lineage: Eukaryota > Metazoa > Arthropoda > Insecta > Orthoptera > Morabidae > Vandiemenella > Vandiemenella viatica. The sequence goes on along the minus strand of JARYHS010013631.1, from coordinate 57,033,883 downwards.
AAATAACCTTGAATGAAACGTGGAAAGGCTGGAGAAAAGTGTACACCGACGAATCAAGGTCAAGATGTCAATACAGCTCAGCGGAATACATAGACCCGGAGTACAAAGTATACCAGGCATTTAAGGTACCTGCCCAGTTTTAAATCTTCTCCACGGAGCCTTATGCAATATTAATGGCACTAGAATACATACAATAATCTGGTCAAACCAAAACAGTCATATATACAGACTCCAGAGCTGCTCTCCAAGCAGTTTTAGGGATACCAAAGAGGAAGTGCTATAATTACCTAAACTACGAAGTCACTAAAGAATTAAGAAACAGTGGAGTCAAAGGAATAGAAGTCAAACTGCAATTGGTACCTAGTCATGTCGGCACAGTGAGCAAGGAAATAACTTAATTCCAAGGATAAGGAACACATAATTTCTTCCTGTGTTAAATCAAAATGGGAAAAATGTGATGGGAGGATAGACAGGAGGTGGGCAGGTGGTACCGGGCATTAATGAATATAATCAAAGATAAACCATGTTGCGATCGTACGGACGTCATCAGAAAGGAGATTACCTGCATGATCAGACTGAGAGCCGGTCAGGTTTTGTTAAACGGCAAAAAAAACATTGTGAAACAATCGACTCCCCAATGTGTGCGTCCTGTGCAGAGATGGAGGACATATACCATTTCATGTTGAGATGCAGTAACTACAAAGCCGAAAGACGTGAATTTTTAGAAGAAGTTCTACAGATAACAATGTAACTGGCTAAATTAGCCTGTGGCTAAAGCCAAATAAAATAAATAATAAAATTCTCTGTGCGAACGATCAGACCACAACTTACCAGCATGAGAGTTCTGTTTTGGTGCTTTGATGCAAGAAAAACTTGTGGTCATAGTCTTTTCCCTTTCATGCATTATTCCTAATTCTTATAACAATATCTCTCCAAGCCCCATCACTAAAGTATGTCTTGTACACTCCCAGCTCTCTCTTCACCCTTCTTTTGTCTTCCAATGACTCCCAATCCTCCTTTATCAGTTACTAACTGGATCCTGCGATAATTTCCACAAGCAATCTAGCTGCTTTACTTTGCACGCCCCATAATTCCTGTATTTGATGCCCAAAATGTGTGTCCCAAATTAAACCACCGTTGTAAAACAATGGTCTCACCAAAGTTTTGTAACCCAGTTCCCCAACAAGTAAATGAAGGGTTTTGTAACCTTTCCCCACCATCTGCTCAATGTGCTCTGCACAGTTGAGTTTATTATAAAATGCTATGCCAACACCAAGCCTTCAACAAGCAATTCTGAACCCATCCTATAATCAGAAAGAACCTTTAGTTTACTCAATATGGTGACGCTATTTGGCATTTATCTTCATTCGATGTTGACCTACCCATTTAGATATTTCATCCGGGTCACCCTGTAACTGTTCAGTCTTCTCCTGTTTTGGTCCTGATGAATAGCAATGGTCACAATACACTACCCTGTGGCACTCTCACTTCCACCTGGAATTCCTGATTTAGTTGCGTCCAAAGCACCCTCTGACAACTACTATATTTGTGAATAGCAGAGTATGAATGTAGATTATAGAAACATGTTTTGCTGAATATCTTACACATTTGTGCAGTATAGTGTGCTGTATGATATTCATGTGCATACTGCTATGATTTTAAGGAACTGTGAAATAAAAATTGTTTTACAATAATGTAATATATTTCGTAAATGGTAAGATATTTAATACACATTCAAATATGTAAGCTTCACACAGTCAGAATTCTTGTAAGAAACGGAAGAAACTATTCCAGAACTTTTGAAGGTATCATCCAAGCATTCGCTATGAGTGGAAATCAAGAGAAACCAAAATTTGATTCATAAGACCGTTGATCGAACACGCATCCCGCAATCCTAAATATCAGACCAGATCGTCACTGCTCAACCACTAAGCTCAGTTCAATAAATACTTTCATCTGGTTCATCATTTTCACCAAAAGCTAGAATACATGACGCAACTAACGATAATAAACTGTAACTAGCATTCTACCAATTTCTGTGTCCTCTCACTTTAACTATGATAGTATTATTTCTCAGAGTTATTAGTGATATTTTACGTTCAGACAGCCGTAATAGCCTAGTAAATATATTAAGATTATAAGAAAAGAAGTTATGTCTACAGCTAGAGCTCTCTAATCGCACTTTCCCACGACGTCTTGTAACGGAGGTGGCACCTCATTAGCCGAAGTGTAGGGACGAGCGCGCGCCGCAGGTTAGTCCTCCCTACCTCGCCACCACATCCTCACCACGTTGTCTAGTGTCGTTTGGCACAGAACACTTTACAGCAACAGGAGGGGTGCGCACCGTTACTCCAAACCGATGGCAACAGCGTACCGCTACACACGCCTGTGATGTTTACCGACACAGAGTGGGTAGCTGCGTCTCGTCCCCGCTAGCAGAGGCAGCCCTGTTCCCATGGGTGTGGTTGAGTATTCGTCCCACCCCGTCCCGCCTTAGTTACAAGACGTCGTGGAATCGCGGCTTTATTTAGACGAAGATCGTGAACGGTGGACGAATTCGAAAACGACGACCTGCTCAGTTATAGAAAACTGAATTCTTTGTAGAGTTCGAAGCAACGGCTCATTTCCCGATTGCATTGACACACATCTAAATTCTTAAATTAAAATTGTCCGCGTACGATTTTTACGCCAGTAAAATCCCAGTTCGTTTGATGTTACGGGCAACCCAATCAGATACAACACCGGAATGTAGGAGCAACGTAAAAGAATCTCGTCAGTTAAAAGTTCTCGTAATTAACTGTAGAAGCGTTTGTAACAAACAACCGGAACTTGAAAGCGTTATTTGTAGTACAGAAGCGGATATCGTTATCGGTACAGAAAGTTGGTTGAAACCGGAAATAAGTTCCGCCGAAACTTTTAAAGATAGCATGAACGTTTTTCGTAAAGACAGATTACATTCTCATGGAGGTGGGGTATTTATAGCTGTGAGTAAATTTCTCCCATGTAATGAAATAGACGTCGATACGAACTGTGAAATCATATGGATTAAACTCAACGTTGCTGGGTCAAAACTCATCATAGGTGCCTTCTACCGTCCACCTGATTCGGATATAGCTATCGTCGAGGAGTTAAGAAATAATGTAAATAGTATAGCTAGCCGTTTTAAAGATCATGCTATGATTCTAGGAGGCGACTTCAATCTGCCTTATATTGACTGGCGTAATTACGTTCACATCATAGGTAGCAGGGATAAGGCAGCTTCTGAAGAAATTCTCGATTTGTTGTCAGATAATCATCTCGAGCAGCTAGTTAATGAACCTACGCGGTGTCATAACGGTAGCGAAAACATTTTAGACTTGCTGGTTACCAACAGGCCAGAATTATTCACCGACATTTCAACGACCACAGGAATAAGCGATCACAAAGCGGTAATTGCGACTATCAAATTAATGACCGAGCGAAAAAGGAAAAAAGGGCGGATTGTATAAAGATTCAGTAAGGCCTCAAAGGAGTGTTTTAGAACCTACCTGAGGAATAAATACCATAACTTCAAGTCAACAACGGACACCGTTGAAGAGATGTGGCATCGTTTTATACATATAGTCAGGGAAGGAATGGAAATACATATACCAAAGCGGACAATAAAGGGAGAGGATGATCCACCGTGGTATACATGCGAAGTCAAAAGATTACTCAAAAAACAAAGGAAAATACACGCACGCTCAAGAAGGAAGGGGTGTCGCAGCGATTTAGAAACCTTAGCTGATTTAAGAGGACGTATTAAGAATGTAATGCGCGAGGCCTTTAACGATTTTCACTCCAACTATCTCTCTAAGAGTCTCACAGAAAACCCAAAGAAATTTTGGTCGTATGTACGAAAAGTTAATTGTACCAACAGCAATATTCCAGCACTAATTCGTGAAGGTTCCAAGGTTAATGAAAGCCGCGATAAAGCTAACGTACTAAATACTGTATTCAAAAATTCATTTACAAATGAACATAAGATAGTATTCCCGTTTTCCCACGCCGTGGCGAGTCGGTGATGGAATCATTACGAATAGATACTGCAGGTATCGTTAAGCAATTAGAGCTCCTGAAGTGGGGGAAAGCACCGGGCCCGGATGGAATTCCAGTAAGAGTATTTTCAGAGTATGCTGCAGAAATCGGGCCATTTCTGTCTGATATATTCAGTAAATTATTAGAAGAGCGAAAAGTACCTTCAGACTGAAAAATCGCGCAAGTAACTCCGATTTTCAAAAAAGGTGATCGAAGTGATCCTGGGAACTATCGTCCCATAACTATAACATCTGTTTGTAGTAGAGTTATGGAGCATATTATATGCTCGAACATTATGAATTTTCTAGATTATAATAATTTGCTTACAACAAATCAACATGGATTTCGGAAGAAGAGATCATGTGAAACACAGCTGGCCCTATTTACACACGACGTAATGAAAGTTATCGATACAGGTTCACAAGTAGATGCAATTTTTTTAGATTTCCAGAAAGCCTTTGACTCTGTGCCACACAACCGCCTTTTAGCGAAGCTTCGAGCGTACGGTATATCGGATCAGCTTTGTGAATGGATAAAGGATTTTCTAACTGGTCGGTCGCAGTATGTTGTCGTTGAAGGAGAAAGTTCTTCTAATCTAGATGTTACATCGAGTGTACCTCAAGGAAGTGTAATAGGACCACTTCTTTTCTTAATTTTTATAAACGATCTCGGAGACAAAGTGAAAAGCCTTTTTAGATTGTTTGCCGATGATGCGGTTATTTATAGGGAAGTAAGAACTTTGGCCGATTGCTTAGAAATTCAGCGCGATCTGGATGTTATTTTGGCTTGGTGCGCTGAGTGGCAACTTACTCTAAACTGTAAAAAGTGCAAGACAATGAGCATAACTAACAAAAAGATTCCGATTGTTCAGAAATACGAGTTAAACAATACAGTTATTGATATGGTCGATTCTATTAAATATTTGGGAGTAACAGTACAAAGGAAGATGAAATGGGACATACACATTAATTCTTTAGTAGGTAGAGCAAATTCTAGGCTGCGATTCATAGGTAGAATCTTGAAAAATTGTAATGAACAAACAAAGGAGATAGCGTACAAATCTCTTGTGCGTCCACATTTAGATTATTGTTGTGCCATTTGGGACCCGTTTCGTAAGGGATTGATCGAAAGTATAGAGAAAGTACAGAGAAGAGCCGCTCGATTCATGACCGCTTGCTACAGTCCTTATGAAAGCGTCACAGAACTGATTAGTAGATTAGGTTGGGAGTCTCTGGTAGATAGACGACACACGTTTCGTTTAAACTTATTGGAAAACATGCGTACTCCAACTTTCACTCATGAGTGTAGTGAAATACTTCTTCCGCCAACCTATTTGAGTCGGAAGGACAGGAAAGATAAAATTAGAGAAATAAGGTGCCGGACTGATTCTTATATGAATTCTTTTTTCCCTCGTACCATTAGGGATTGGAATGCACAGCAAAGAGATTAGCTTTGGTGCTGAGCACCCTCTGCCACCCACAATTTTGTGAATTGCAGAGTATATATGTAGATGTGTAGATGTAGATGTATGCCCAAAAGAACAATAAAAACTTCAACGATTCTATAGAACTATCATTTAAAAAAAAATAAGAATGCTGCTTGCTAACATGCTACGTAAACCAGTTATTAGTTGATCCAATCAACCCCCTAGGTGCTGACATCAGAGTTTTGTGCCAGAGCAATAGAGCATGCCAGAAGAGGCGAAGGCCGCGATATAGGAAGCAATTCTTCCGACCCATCGATTCTCCATCCCGCAGATTGCGAGTTACCGCACAAAGGCCTTGGAACCCAGAAGAAGCCCCAGGGGTGGGGACCCTCTTGTGAACTGCCTGTCTGTCAGGCATTTCTTTTTATATGAACAACAAAACGAAAATGACCTGTTACTCGCAGAACAAGGCTTCGAATTCTTTGAAGGGAATTAAAAATAAATCCACTTACTTTCTTTCCGTATTTACTCTGGCAAGTAAATAATAATTTACAGTATAAACAGTTAAATGAAAATCGGCGAACGTGCCTCAGTGCGCTGAGGGGTCGCATATTGGATCGGGGAGGTACAACTGGTCTGAGCACGAGCCCAGGGACCCGCGTGCCGGTCAACCTGATTGCGGTTTTTAGGCGATTTCCCGCAGTCATCTAACCGAATATTGGGACGGTGTCCAATCTCCGCCACATAAACTACACATTTCACAAATGAAAATTACACTTATCATATAGGCCTTGAACGTACAAAGTTACACGTTTTACAGACAAATGCCAACACAAGACTTTTCTTCATTAGATTAGGTATTTCGGGTCTAACAGGCCCAGTTAGATTTCGGGCAGGAATTCAATTCCTCCCCCCCCCTCCCCCCACATTCTCATGATTCACACTGCCCGTCTGGGTAAACAGGTTGCCAGTGGCTGAACTGGAAGGAGAATAAAAAGTTTAGTTTAAACTGGTTCACTTTTAATTTTGCTATAGAGTTTCAATCTGAAAATCCTTGTAATACATGACGAGGAATATTTTATATATCAAGAGCTTCATGCTAGTCGCATTACAATATGCACAATATAAAAGTGGAGGCTTTCTCGGCGTTGTATATAGATGAAATGTTCTCGGGAACAATATGTACGATATTTGTTCTATTTCATCGTATCTAGGTGCAGTTGAAGAGCTAGTTCTCTTCGAAGAGTCTGGAGGAATGTGGTAGCTGCCAATTTTGCCATTATATATAGCTTGGCTGGCCAATTATGACTTTATTCTGAGAAAACTACTTAGTTTAATGAATCCAATGTGGACGATTATGTAATATTTTACAAATCTCGTTTCTTTCTCTGGTCTTCACCGAAAATTTATCCGGAAAAATTGTTGAAAATCAAAGGCAAATCAAAAGACTTAACACAGAGATACACAGTTTATTATTCATTACTGCTTTGAACAATACTTTTAGAGCTGAGTGTGTCTTTTTTTTTTTAACTGCTTTACGTCTCTCAACAGCGAGGTCTTTAGAGACGGAAAAGGATGGGGGTAAGGAATGGGAAGGAATTCGGCCATGGCCTTTTTAAGGAAGCATCCCGGCATTTGCCTGGAGTGATTTGGGAAACCATGGAAAACCCAAATATGGATGCCCGGACGGGGATTCGAACCGCCGTCCTCCCGAATGCGAGGCCAGAACGCTATCCGTTACACCACCACACTAGGTCTGAGTGTGTCAGCCAAAATCCACAACTCACTTCAATGACCAAATTTAGCTTTATCCGAAGAATAAAGATTTAATAAAAACGTGCTGATTCATCGCCATAAATAATTTAACAGTCACAACAATAATTTACGGTTCAAATGGAGTACAATAAGTCAAGATTTCAGTAATTCGACAGACACTTCAGTAATTAGGAAATGTTCTCATATTTATGTAGAGCAAGTTTTTAACTTATGATTAAAATATTTATTGAGTCTCTCTTCAATGAGGACAGAGCGCAATATGTAGTTCCATAATAGCGTGCAACCCCATTAATGCATAGCGTATTTACAGTGTAATAATTATAAACCACGGAAGTAGACAGGAAGTGTGTAAATGAAATGAATATCAAATTGAGGTGTTCAAAGGAGGGCAGCAATACGCGGTGTTTGATTTTGTTAAAGAGTTGGGCTGGGAGTCACTTGAAAAAGGGATCAAGCAGAGAACGTATGGTATATATACACATCGCTGGTTTTCAGTGACCTCGATGGGTGCTGTACGAAGAATAACTGGAAAATATGTGAGGAACACGTTCATAATTTAGTACCGGTACTTGATTTCAGACGTAAGGGAGGGAAAAGTTTTCATTTACAGTTAAGAGGTGAGTGCAGAGCGTAAACGAATCCGCTAAAAAACAGTGAAGGAATTTCAAGTTTAAATACGTATAAAGCTGGAGTTGGTAGGTGCCGAAATTTCCAATGCGCCATATGCTCTGTCAAATTCAAAAACAATAAAGATAAATTAGAAACAGAATTTAAAAATATTTCTCATCTTTATTTGATCACAAAGTAGTCAGTGGAAGCTCAGTAATTTAAAACAAAAGATATTACAAGTATCTTTGATGCCCATTAGTAGAATTTAACTGCCAAAAATAATAGGTACACTGGACTCTTACGTAGCAACCAGTTGATTGCATCACAAAGTAGAAGTCGCAGAAGGCGCCCCTCGGTCTAGCTATTCCACACCGTTATTTAATGGCAGCTCCCTGTAGGCAATTCCGTATTACAGAGACGCGCATATGTATTGCGGATTTGGTCTGGTTTGCTGACGGATTTGGTGAAATCGCCCTCACGCATGGGCCCGAATGTCACAACTGCGATACAGCGGATTTGAGTATGGCGTCTACGTGGCGGTCAACACATTATTATGTAGATTACAAATTCTCGTTCCTTCTAAATATGACATAAGAACGCTTTCTCATCTTTAATACTATTAACATTATTATGGTTCCATACAAACAGATCAGTATTTTGTGATCCCCGACGAAAATCAGGTACTTTTTGTAAGTTCAACAATTAAATGCAATATCAATCTAAATAAATCTGCAAAGTTTGGAATACAGTCTTTTACTCGTCTTCGTACTTCTCATTCTGATCTCAAACTCGAGGCCGAGCCAAAAGTTAGCCGCAGTGTAGCAGCAGACTTTATTTTAATCAACTTTAAGAAAAGCTAGGGAGTTTCCAACTCCAAGAAACGGCACTGGATTTTAAGAAAGCTGTTCTGTGTTGTAGTCAGAAATAAATGAAAACGCAGCGACTTCATCACTCAGTGTATACTGAATGAATTGTTGACTTACTGCGAAGTTTTCTAGGACCAAGAGAAACAGAAAAGTTAAAAGCCGTTAACTGTAATAAGTTCTATGAACAGCACCCACGGCCATAAAAGTTTCCATGAAAACAACTGCCGCACTTCACTTCACTTGCGTCGAGTTTTCTCAGTAATTATTGACATCTATACATCTCAAGTCGCACAGTAGTTTTAAATTTCATTTTATTCTACTTCCGTTTTTGCTAGTAACCAGTTCTGAGGAAATTGGTTTTCGTAGAATTCGAATAACTCACCGAATGCTGGTGACCATTTCTCAACACGTTTTTTACAACAAATATTTAGTAACTGTCGCAAATCTCGGAAACCGTATACAAGAGCGAAAAATTTAACTCCCCAAGCATTTTCTTAAAATATTCATTCATATAATTTATCTAGCAGCAAATAACTAATGCACACATTTAAAACTTATAAATAATGTTAGTCTATATAGGCAAATAGAATATTACAATTACTTAGTAGTTGTATAAAGATATTTATTTGTCACATTAATACTTTTGAACATCCAACAAACCATTAACTTCACAAACAAGGAAACATAGATGTATTATCATTGTTTATAAGCAGCACGTTTAGTGATGCTTGCCAGATTTTTGATAAATTGAGACGTTAAACTACCGTATGAAAAGTAATTGACATAAAGCTTTTGGCAAGATACTTCATGTAGACAAATAAGTAGGTTTTTTTTTCGGAAAATGGCTTTTGGCCATTAGTTCATGCAGCCAGTCATCTCAAGTACCACGATTCACTCAACGTAGTTATTATTCATTTTTCCACAATATTGCTTCTCCTAACAAGTGGAGGAAACACAAAACGGAAAGAATCATTTAACAGCAACTATTCCCTTGACATCATTCGAATTTGCGACCCCTGCAGCTCGAAGGTGACGTGCGGTCCCTACATATGTTCTGTGGAGAGGTTGAACTTAAATTGTCTTCTGCATATCAGGATCATTAAAAACGATGTGTAATAAGGGCAGGAAGCAAGTATTGCTATCTGTCTGCCAACCGCTTAGTCTTATCCTTGAAAAGACTAGGCGACTACAAACCTTGTCCACAAAATCGTAATAGCGACAGTTATCGCGCCTGTCTTACCATTAATGTTTCTTTTTTTTTTAAGAATATTTATTCCAAATTCCTCTCCTAATATTTTATTCCTACCATTCATTTCTATTAGTTAACACAACATTATAGCTAGATTATAGCATACTAATTCTTCATTGTTCCATCTTTAATACGCAGTGAAATTTTTCTTTAAATTCTTTAAAAGCTTTGTCTACAATTTAAGCCGATGTATCTTCCTTATACTGCCTTTCTTTATTTATAGAACTCTAAAGGTGCACCGAGCGTGGAGGATGAGTGGTTAACGTTCTGGCCTCGCATTCAGGACGATGCTGGTTCGGATTCCCGTCCGGGCATCCAGATTTGGGTTTTCCTTGGTTTCCACAGATCACTCCAGGTGAATGCCGGGATGCTTCCTTCAAAAGGACATGGCCGAATTCCTTCCCGTTCCTTGTCCCCCAGTCCTATCTCGCCTCTGGATGACCTCTACGTCGATTAGGCGTAAAGCCATAAGTAAAAAGAAAAAATCTAAAGGCACGTCCACATTATGCTTCACTATGCCGAATGCCTGGCCAACGGCACAGCCTGACATGTGTGGACGTGTTTCATGGCCAGTGCTGTCTGGCAAAACTGAGCCTAGCAGCTTGCCAACTCAAACACAACAAACATCGTTCCTCTTTGAAGGAAGCCGCGCAATTTCTGTAGAGAACAGGTAGTGGGGACGTGTCGCTTGGCCTTGTGTGGCTTTCTACCATTAATGCACAACAGCAGCAATAAGCAAATCCTCCACGAACAAACATCTTACTGAATGCCGTTTCCTTTGTGGACACAATGAATTTTAAATGGACACAACTAACTTGTCCAGATGGTTTTTCCAGTTGGTATAGAATGGAAGCACTTTAAGAAACCCATTAAAGAAAGGAAAAAGAACAAAGTAAATTTCGAAGTCTGTGATGTACCACCTTATAAAATACTTCAATGGTTTGTAGAATTGCACTATCGTTTTGTAGTAAATAATCATTTTTTTTTTAAGTCAAGCTGTGTGCCATTTCCTGTCTCCCATGTCTCATTGGCACCTCTCGATACTAAATACTTAGAAAATCTCTTAGTGCGGATGATTCACTTTGCCTTCCCCAATAAGGTCAGTTTTACATTAAGTAATATTGTGCTATGTAGTTGACTGTTGTGGATAAACGTGCTGTTTGTGTTGTAATGAAAGAAGACACAGTATCAAACGCACTTCCGTCCCGTAGAGGCCTTCTCTTACGAAAACACCCAGGGTACAGTCAGATTGACGTCCCATCCGACGGGGACAAATCACTTATATGATACGCAAAACCAACAGCTTTGCTACAGGCATAAGGCAGATAAATTGTGTATCATCACCTTTCCTACACTCCTATTCAAACACTGGATGGTTGAAATTTCTTCTATCAGCTAGGTTTCAACCAGATAATCCCGTGTCAACCAACACGTACAGTAATTGTGCATTAGTCATTTCGGGTAAGAGGGGTCCAGTATTTATAAATTTGACAATATCATGCCATTATTGTGAGGTAATTAATAATCGTAAATTTCAGAAGTTATTTGTTGCTGTCTGCCTCGTCTTAACAACAGCAAAAGACTTCCCAATTAAGCGAATCGTCGCCTCCGACTCGGTAGTAGGCCTAGGCCTAATCTGCCTATTCCAGTAGGCAGCGCAAGTTGTTTTTACACAAGTCGGCCCGACTGCAGCAAAAACAAGAGTCCGGCGGGTCAGCTGAGGACTGTAATTCAGCGGGAACTACTGCCCGCTGCTGAAGTTTATCTTTATGTGCCGCGCTGCGTATTTCAGCCCTACTCACCCCACATTGCACAGTAGCTGAGACTCTCGAGAAGGGATGTTTGTCGCTGCCCTGTAGAGAACCCAGTTAGGCCGCACCGCGTTCATAATGTAGCCTCAGCTGCACGATAGCTTTGACAAGTTGGCTACACTGGCGCACAGTGCCTAATGGACTGATAAGTCCAGTTCTGCTTTCCTAAGCCACGTACCGTTCTAGAGAAAATGAACAATATTTGTTCAAACTGCGAATTATATTTTTTCTGTTTGTACTCATCGCTATGTGGTTCCGGAACTAGTGATTACCGTTTACAGAATTGTATCTGCCTGTATGCCTGGAAAACTTTCTTGACTAGCGTAATTATCAGATTTAGAAAAATCACCGCCGAAGGTTCTCAATTACGAGAATTTGAAATCATATTTCTATCTTAGTTTGTAAACAATTGTATTATTTAATTTTTATCTAGTAAGTGACCAAAAATATGAAGATTTTGTGTTAACAAATAACTAGTAAAACTATAAATGTATTTACAAGGAGTGTTCGGAAACTTTGCCATTTAACTAGTGGCCACAGAATCCTGCCGTCTTCTAAATAATAGCCTCTAGACAAGTTACACCGAATCCGACATTACAGCCATGAAAAATAAAGTAGTTATTTTTTTTTGTTTCTGCGGTGTTCCCGTACAGATTTTACCCCTTTTGCGGTCAGTTATTTCAAAATTACCTTTGAAAACCGATTTTATTCTGGAGATTAGAAACGAATTAGCTGGAGCAATGTCAAGCGAATATGGGCAATAAGTGAAACCTTATAGTTAAAAGTTTATTTACATGTTTTATTTCTTTATAAATCTATAGTTTCTCAGAATGTACTAATTCTTAATTATTTTTTCTTCTTTATGTAAAATTAAACATTCTGCTGCATTCAGAATTTATAATTGTATTGCCTTTGGTATTTTTGCTTTTGTTGATAGTTGTTTCTCTTAATAAAATGTTTCGCTAATTGACTAGCTAGATCAGCATTTCGTGAACTCCGGTTAAGTTCCCTCTTTCAGTAGACCCCTGAACTGCTGTTATTTTGTTCTTATTTTTCGTTGCATTCTCCCAAGCTTCAGCCTCACATGCAATTTATGCATACTATTATGATTTATAAATTAACTTCTTGTTGATTATATTGATATATTTTATAACATACCACACTATTTAGTTGTTTGAGTGTTGGCAAACTTTGTGCTACTTTCGTCTTAATTTCTCTTTGATTATCCCTCTTCTTATAATAATAGTATGATCATGATTTATACTGAAATAATTATCTTTACTCGTACCGCGACACATTCCCTCTTTTCCACATTTATTTCCCAGTCTTTATATTTTTATTTCATATAAAAAAGTTCGTACATTCACTTAATTATTCTTAGTTTCCTTTAGGTGTTCATTTTTTTCGAGTTTGGAAAAAATTCTCTAATCTTTCCCTTGGCATGGATCCCAGTCCAATCACAAATATTTTGGAGCGATGACAGCTGCTTCTTCCCAGTATACCTTCGTCCCTGGATTTTGTCTTCTGTAATTGCTTCACGAAGACTGTAATCTTCTCCCGTCATAACCTGACCCAGATATGCTACTTGTTGACCTTTGATGTAGTTAATTAAATAGCGAATTCTTCATCGGAAAGTTTAGCAATCTAAGATATGTTCAGTATCTTTGTAATACGCACATTTCGAATGCCTCCAGCCTATTTAATATTTTTAATTGTAATATCCAGAACACTACCGCCACTTAGAAGAAAAAGATCTTGTTTATTGTTGCATCACTGTCTGATATTCAATCCGGTATCACAAAACAATAATTTGTTACTCAACAAGGTATAGTTGATAAGTTTAATGCTTTATATGATTTCTAACTATGTTTTTATATCAAAGAACTAAGCTATTTAAGAATTTCTAAACTTTTCTTTTTGTTCTGCACGGAGTTGTAGTTGCACGTTATAGGAGTAGATCACAAATTTGTTTTTGATGTATTGATACCCCGATGCCAATAACATTGAACATTGTTATAATATTGGAAGCGTTGTGTCACGGATACATTACAGTTCTCCACCCCAAATCCACCCGTCTACTAGAATGTCAAAAGGGAAGACGGGTGACAGACTTTTGAAGTCGAGTTTCGTAAAGCAGGGGAATTCGATCCGACTCGAATTTCTACATAGAGACGCTGCCGAATGTGCTGACAGGGTGTGGGCGTTACGCCCGTGACAAAGCTGACAGCTTCCGGCGCGTGGGTGTTGGCTTTCAGGAAGCACCGCGCCAGGCGTGGCTCATTAGCCGTCCAAGTTGCCTGCGGATCGGCGCCTGCCGACCTCAAAAGCACACAGGGTGGTCCGTCCTCTCTGCTTTGTGAACGCTGCCCTATGGCAGCGGTAACGCGCTAGTTGCCTGAACGTGTCACAGCCACTGCCATTCACACCCCTACTAAGATAGCGAAAACTATAACACCTCCCTCATCATTTCGCCTAACGTGAGATCAAATACCAAAACGAAATAAAGCGGTATAAATAAATAACAATAGTTCTAAAAATCAGAGCGTTTTCAGATAAATTGCATATTCGTATTTTAAATCTGAGTCCTCCAGGACGAAAATGCTGGAATTCGTTTAAATTAAACTGTACCCTGACCGAAGGTTGAAGATCTTCAGGGCAAAAATGCCGCCACCATTCCCGTTTTACATGTAAGGAGTACTTCAGAACGGAAATATTCAATAAAAGAGGTTGTGTTCGTGATGCAGCATAATATAACGAAGAGGTAATGTGAAATGATGTAGTATGACGTATCATTGACATTACGACAAAGCGGTATTTTATCCAGTACTATAAAACATCTGTTCAGTGCTGTGAAATTTGGTAATTGTAAAATCTGTCACGAAATTTTATTACTTTAACTTAATAAAATAGTATAAGTATAGAGGCATCTTGCAGCGAAGTGGGCCTTAAACGTGTCAGAAAGCAAAATCATGCAAAACAAATGGACAGAAAAAGATAAGGCAAACACGAAAGAAGCTGGTATTGAGTCCGTAGAACAAATACATCTATCTTGGCCAACTGATCAACATGAATAGCGACTCAAAGCCTGAGATCTAAAGACGCATAAAGCTGGCTGGAGAACACACGGAAGAAATTCCATAGTTTATAAATCAAACATTCCAGTACATCTTTTCTTTTTTTAAAAAAAAAACAGGTGTTTGAACAATGTGTATGACCGGCCCTCACATATGCCTGCCAGACTTGGACCATAAACAGTCACATGAAGCAAAAATTGAGAACTGCCCAACGAAGTATGGAAAGAGAAATGCTAGGGTTTACAAGAACAGACAGGAAAGGGCCGTGCACATTTGTTTAATAACCAAAGTGACAGACATCTTAAAAAGAGTCATGACCCAAAAATGGCAATGGGCTGGTCATATTGCTCGCAAAAGAGATGACAGGTGGACTACGGCAGTACTGGATTGGATACCGAGAAACCTGAAAACAGCAAGAGGAAGACTCCTGGATCGCTGACATAGAGACATACGTCGAGTTACAGGCGTGAATTGGAAGAGAGTTGCTCCAGATCTATCAGCCTGGAAGGAACTACAACAAAACTATGTAGAATTAAATTGTAATATATAGCTGATTAGGCTTAAAGAGGCTACATCCTGAAATAAGGAGAGATAATGCTGTAATAATAATAATAATAATAATAATAAAATAATAATAATAATAATAATAAGAGAACTATTGCAACTTAAGGATGTATCAATGTGACAAAATTGAGAGCTAACTCACACTCCACATTCCTATAAGTTCGGAACAATTTAGCAAAGTAACGTTGAAATCATCTGCTCAATTTTTATTGAGTAACATCAACATTTTAAAAACGTGTAAAATTTCGTGTGAAAATCTGATTTGCGAAAAATAGTTTCTCGGCATTTAGCACCTAAAGTTTAATTTAATTTAATTGCTGTGGATCACAGACTCCGGTGGCAATTTCGCTACAACCCCATCTTCCCCCTATACTGCACCCACCTACATTTGCCCTCTACAAATTTTTTCTTTAAATTCTTTCAACGTTTTCGGTAAATTATTCATCATTTCTCTTGATAACTCATTCCAATCCCTGACACCCTTACCTAAAAAAGAGAATCTTCCCACATCCTTGTACCTGAAATCGAGTGCCAGCTTGTGGTGATGGTCATCTTTCCCCTTCCATGCACTACTTTTCTTACCTACTCCAATATCTTTCCATGCCTCATTGTGCTGAGTGTCGAAATGCTCCTATCAAAGAAATACTGGTGCCATTTGCTTACCATAATATACAGTGCTACAGTTAGAGTTGGTAAAATTGTGTAATGAATATGTATAATAAAATGAAACAGTTTTTATTTCATTTAAAAGTTCGTTACGTAAACATTTTTTTAATTCCTATGAAGATAATAACTTGCCCTGCCATGCCGTAAGTGTTGACTCGTCTAACGCAATCGTTCACCTTGTGACAGCCCTCGAACCCTGACTTAAGATGAAATTGTACTCTATGAATTGTTTGTAGGCGTTGATTAAATATGATTTTATATGTTTGTCTTGCAATTTATCGTAAATTGGTGTAAATGGACTGTTTTATGAAAATAAATTACGTAAATACTGTTTAATATATTCTAGGACAAAACTATACAAGAAAAATTTATTAAATGTTTGTATTCCAAATATTTAGGTGAGCTACGATGTCTAGAGGACAATTTGCGGCAGTTTAAACTGATCTATGTGGATAATTCTGTGTTCAAATATCTTTAATTTTCATTTCTGTGAATTTCTATCATGGTGTCTCGGCTACCTTGGCCGAAGAGACAGGCGTTGTAGGGCACTCTATATGTAATCATTAACTTATTTTCTCCATGCACCTGGGCGACACATTTTTTCTGATTTTGATATTTCCACTAGTTAATCAATAGAAATTAATCTTTTTGTCACTAGGTTCAAGTGACACAAAGAAATTACTAAAATGTGGGTGGTTGACTGGAGATAGACTTACGGTGGATGTTTTAACTAGGTAAAAATAGTCAAAGATTTCCGTGTTTAGCATGTAAAAGTCGAGGAAGTTGTAACTAGATAGCTACTGGAAACACAGATTTCTTCAAACAGTTTTAGTGTCAAAATTCATGTAGGGTCAACTGCACAAAGCCTGAATATTCCTTATCAAGGAAGAAGAAATAATGTAACTTTAACGTAGTGCTATTTTAGTGATGTCGTAAGCTTAGTGAAAACGTAAAATGCAAAGAGAATACATTGTGGAAATGACGAACAAAATAATGAATCTTTGAATAAATTTTATAAAATTATGGGATGAAATTGAGCGTCAGATTTTAAGACATTGAGGATGAGTAAGTTTGCCTGCGCAGAGAATTCTTAAAGAGAACAACAATTTCTAAGGGAAAAAAACCCATAGAGTATCTGAAAGAGATGTAATTAATCCAGGTGAGCAATAGATTAGCAGATAACAGGAAGCTATTAGATAGTTTTGTTTCGGAACAGTTTGGATTTTACGGCTGAGCCTGTTTCAGCTACAATCTCCAGTGCTGAGAGTGAAAGTGTTCTGTCGGACCGGTCTAGAAACTGCAGTAACCTTTGCTGCAGGAAGTGCCCTTCAATGCAGATATTCACTCCTTCACTCCGTGATTACAACATACCACATAATAGCAAACGCTAGTGTAACCATCTTATATCGGGACTCTCGCACCAGATTCTGAAAATGCTTTTCTATCTAAACAGGTCATCTTAAAATTTATGTACACAGACGTAATAAAAACAATTGCTTAAACAAAACTTTAATGTGAGTATCGTGGTTTTCTAACAACTGATTAAACGCTGATAACTTAGGTCTTCCGTGCTTATAGTGTCTTATTCGAAATGTTTTCTTATGTTATATGGCTATGACCCACAACAGTGTATGTGTTTTAAATGTCCAGTCCATGTACACCGTTAATTACTAAAATAAACAAACCGTATGTCCAGCTGCTGCGAAAAGTCGTAACGCCTTGATAGCACATGATTACTCTTGTCTCTACTTACAGGGCCTTATACTATCAGAATTTTTTTGGAAGAAACTGACAAAAACTGCATCAGCAAAAATGCTTCGATAAAATTGCAGTATCATGAATGAGTGTTGGTTATCACTTGAAGAGTTACAGAGCATAATACTCACATATCCCGAGTTCACCATAATATCATGCTACAAATATTCATGATGACCTATCATGGTGTGATAATTATCCCAACATCCGAGTGAACCAACCCCGTTCCGACCATCCAGATTTCAGCCAAGCTTAATTTTATTTTCGAAATCACTTCTAGCGAGAATCTGGTTGATTTCATCGAAAACGTTTCGTCGTGGTATTCGGGAGAACCTGGGTTTGATGCCAGCCCAACATTTAGAGTTTAGTCATTTACATTTTTCAGAAGGTGGTATTTCCCGTCGCATGGCATAAGTTGTACCGCTGTTTAAAAGACATAGGTGTCTGTGGGGATAAAACCAAAAACACTATCCAGTTCGTATTTAACAGAAATTGTAACAGCCTATATTGTCGGTCATTTATACCCAGAACTAAAATTGTAACCCAATGATCCTTAAAAATCTGTAGATGAAAAGTCTACAGTATCGCGACAGATAATATGATGTGACCAAAAAGTCGCAGCTGACTGAGCAACTTAAATTTAAATATGAAGAACAGCGAAGAATCTATCTCGTGCAATGAGGTAGGCAGGTGCCAGATGAGTTCTGGGTAAAGGAAAGGAGGATGATATCGTGGGCAGGCACAGCGTGTGAAGCATTGAACTGAGTGCTTTATTCTTATGCTAAGGTCGTTAAAAAGAGAGAGAGAGAGAGAGAGAGAGAGAAAGCGATTTCAAATATCTCCCCACCTTCAGTTCCCAGTCTACGGGCTTCAGTGGCGTAAACATGAAAATTCTATTGGCTTTGGAAATGACAGTAAAGCTGGGAGGTTGGTGTGATACCTGTATGTATGGCAGTGCGAGGTATGCGTGTACCGGGCCTGCAGAGTTCTTATCTGATGAGGTCAACCGGGCAGCACTCTCATAACTAACTGGAGAGAGCAAGGCGTGATCGCATCGGCTAATGGAATATCAGTTTTCAGGATGAACAGTAAAGGTTTTTTCGTGACACCCGCGATCGAACCATGGTCTGGCCATTCAGGTTTCCATTTTCCATGGCTCTAGAACAATTGCTCAAGGTCAGCGTTTAACAAACTTTTTCAATCCGAAGATCTGTAAAATGTAAATAATAGTAATAATAATAAGTCTGCGGACCCCTGACTTATATGGGGACTAATTTTTTCGCTCTATGTATATTAGTGATCAACCGTATACGTTGTTATCAGCACGTTAATACCTATATCTACAATTAGGCACTCATAAATCGGTCGTTTATTTAATCCTTAAAGCAATGCTGCTCTCTTTGATGCTGACTAGAAACATATTTAGTGACTACACTACAGTAGTAAAAGTGCAGTCATATCCTTGAAACACCAGGTTTCTGCTGTGCATCGCTTATAGCCTTATACGTTGTGACTACGATTTCCATTTCTGTAAACAATGTATTTTTTGTTTTGATATATTTAATTCAGGTAAATTCAAAGCTTCGGATATCTGCCTACGGACTACCTGGCAAATCTTCAAGGAACAGATTTGTTCCGGGGACCACAGATTGAAAAACATTGCTCTAGGACAGGGTTTCTCAAAGTGGGGTACGTGAAACCCTAGGGCAGGGGTGGCAGATCTTTATTGATATACGTGCCATTTTTTCTAAAGAAATGTTGAACGAACTCATTATGTGCCATGAAACAATCATGACGTAGTGATTAATGAGAAATGAAATAAAACTGAAACTTTATATGTTTATCAGGTGAAGTCACATCAGGATACATATTAAACTTGAGTGTTTCCGATAATTCTTTGAACTGAGTAAATTTCGATGAAAATTCTTCCATTGAAGAATTAATTACCGAAGATAACTCTTCAGTGAGTTTTAACTGGTCTGAATTTTCATGTATATCCAAATCTCTAGTGATTGTTTCAGATTTGGGAAATACTCATAATTATTGGAAATATTATCTATACAAAAAACTTGCAGTTTGGCCTCAAAAGCACGAATGACATCTAACATAACGATAATTGTTTTATTTGACAAATAAATTTGTGATCTGTTTCATAGTGCCATTTTACAGATAATGTTCTACTTACCACTGTTCCAGAACATAAAAACACACCGCTTTATCACGATTATTAATCATGCCATATTTCCCAGTTCACCAAGGTTGAAATTCTCTATTACACTTATCTTGAACGTTTTTTGTTTTGTTGAATAATTGTAAATATAACTCAATTTTAAGTAAGAAGCTGTGTTAACGAAATTAGTTTAAAAATCGCGTCAAGTCCCTCCCACCGCCGCGCCGTCTGCGTTTGCTCACTCAATCCGTTCGGTCAGAAAATTCGCTCAAAATCCACTTCTTTTACGCAATCTGTAGTCGCTCCGGCACCGGTAGTTTCTTTCGCGATGAACTTTGTTACTATCTTCTTAAATTAAGTATACAAGAAAATAAATTACTTATATCGATTACGTACCTACTTGACGCCGTGCCCAAATTATTTGGTGGCGTGCCATCATCGGCACGTGTGCCATCCCTGCCCTAGGGGTTCACCAGTTGATCGTAGGGGATTCGCGACAAGATTTACATTATGGCGGTTGACTGGTTGTCTCAAGCGTGAACATGAGCAAAATTATCCTAAAATTGACTCAACTTGTTGCAAGAAACAAGCCCATCAATAACATTAATTAATAACATATTTCTCTTTGTGGCTGTGTTACTTTTGTAAAATAATAATGCTTATTTCTTTTTAGGAAAAACAACAGTTTTTTAAGGCGGTTCGTAATTGCTTGTGGAATTTTGTAGGGGTACGTAGAGCTAGAAATTTCAGAAACCCTGCCCTAGGCGAATTGTGGGGTGGTTGTTTAAAATGCGGCATGTAACGTTCCCAACCCTCCTTCTAATTAGTTTCCGGCTAATTTATTGATTATTTATTATCGGACCTCTTTGCCGAAGATTGACTGCATTCATTCCATCATTTAATCCAGGTAAAGGAGGTGGAACAATAACAAAGAAAAATAAAATTTAGTTAGATTCACCGCAATGATTTGAGTTATATTCTGATAAATTGTACACTCTGACACACTATAGGTTTTCTGTTCAATCACATATATTGAATCCACTAATTAACGTCTTGATAAGACAATTACAACTTCCTTCTTCAAATACTTATTTTACTTTACAAACTGTGAGCGAGAGTGATGTATGGCAGATACACAGAGAGAGAGAAACAGAACATAATATGGGCTTAGGGGGCATCCACAAATTACGTGAGGTGTTTTTCCGGATTTCTGGACCCCCCCCCTCCCCCCTGGTGAGATTTCGTGAGATCTGGCCGGAGCCCCCCCCCCCCTCTGGTGAGATCTGGTTCGTGAGAACCCCCCCTAGAAATATCGCCCTGGAAGCTTTTGTAGACCTTTTTTTTTTTTAGGTCACACCTTAACTTTTTTGACGAAATACCCTCTTAAAATCGACTTTGCCGCAAATTGTGGACCTTTTTGTTTTGCTCTACTGTCCCCAAATTTTTCGCAAAATCTCACGTGAGATTTCCGTTGACCCCCCCCCTCCCCCTTGGTGAGATCTGGTGAGATTTCGCCGGACCCCCCCCCCTCCCCTATTTCACCTCACGTAATTTATGGATGCCCCCTTACATCATGAACCCTCGTGGAGCGACATCACTAACTACCACCGCGTAGCACTGGACAAAACTGGTCAGGACTGAGGGCCTCTGGTCCCATAGTGAGGCCTTATATAATCCCCCCTAACGGGATTCGGGTGGGCTGATCTTCTTCTGGGGGGAGTACTACCAACGTTGGATTCTTACTTTCCCGTTGGCGAGAGGACCATTTCTGCCAAATGGGAAGGAACACAGAGTTCCACCGATAGTACCCCATAAAAGAGGTAACTTTTGTGTTTGTGGGGTAGTTACTGTACCATCCTATCCCCGCCAAACTCTGGGCGGAAGCAGGGTGCCCGAACTTCTCCAGCATGGCTTAACCGCCATAACAGTAATCTGTAGCCACTTGAAAATCTTAGAATGGAAAAAAAACTCTTGGCCTCACTCTCGCTAACTAATTGGAATTACTTAATCCTATCCTTATCCTAATTAAATAATACTTCTTAAAGTTCCTAATTATAGCTCCAAATGTCTTGTGATATCACAGGCAACAATCCCAGTCCATGATTATGACTACCGCTGTTGTCAAAACACAAGCCCCAACGCAACTGACCAACTCGGGAATAAAATCCCATAGGGATATCGAATTGGTTAAGAAAAATAAAAATAAACTTTCGGGCAGAAGGCTTTGACATATCCTGATGATTCTCTCGAGTCCGTGAGTAAATACTGACAAAATATTGGCAAAATAACTTGTAAACAGAAAAAAATTGTCACTAATTGTATGATGCATGATATTACTAAATATATAAACAGGCAGATGTAGTGTAAGATAATCTAGCTATCTAGAAAGAGATGCTTTCCCAAGTGACAGACTGACTTAACGTCCCCAAACTACGGATAAACCACTATCATCTCACCCACGCCTTTGGTTCCTAACCTGATGATTAGCAACTGTTTATCTGCTTCTTTACTTTACTTCACTTGAAGAATTACCAGATGATGTAAATTCCTTCCAAAATTTGAAATCGAACCAGGTTACCTCGTGAGCCATTGGTAGTATCGAAAATTCGGACGCAATTAATACATTATATGATTAATGATAAACAATAAAAATTTCAAAATCAACCAGGCGAATGTCTATTAACAGGAAAATCAAAAAGAAATGTTCATTTGACCACTGGTAATTTTAGTCGCAGACGACAAAAATGGTTGGTTGGGTACGGCTCAACATTTATATGTAAGTCTCTTGAAATAACTTCAAAATTAACCTTTTGTGAGCCTAATGAAGAGAGTTTCCAGTTGCAGCGTATTCCGCCTTTGAAACAATAGTTGGATTATGAGATAACTAATTAAATTGTTAATTAAGTCACTGCTAGAAGTTCTGAATAAAGCAAGCGTGATTAAAAGTAAACAAATAAACAGGTTCTTTTAACACTGGCGCCTACGATTATTGAGCTTTCTGAATAAATCACATGGACGCAAGGGTTGTATTTTAACATAGTATATTGGTGCTATGAATTATCGCCTACCATTAATCCGATTATTTCTAAACGAATATTAAATCGCAGTACATATTTCTTTATTTTCAATTTCGTATTAAACGAATACAACTTGGCTTGGTGGCTGAGCGGTAGAGCTCTAGTATGTCAATCGGGAGAACGTGGTTTGGATTCCGTTCGATCAGCCAGATTTCGATTTTCCCTCTATCACTCCACGCGAATTTCAGGATGGTTACTTGGCTTAATTCCTTCCCACTCCTTGTCCCTAGTAATTTCCCGCCTCTAATGACCTCAACGTCGATGAGGTGTAAGGTGGAAGAGACAAGTAACTTCAGCTTTCAGCACCCGTAATAAATTAAATGTTTGTTCGAAGATGCTGTAATTTTGCACAATATTCTGCAGGTGTCAAAGGAAATTTTCAGAAGATTTAGTTTTCCTGGCAAGGCTACAAATTTAAAAGACGACAGTAGTAGGAAAGTTAAAATTCTGTTGTATGTAATCCAGACAATTCTCAACATCTGAAATGAAACATCGAGCTTGCAAGTAAGATGAGAAAAGTGAGTAATAGTGGCAAAAGACAGAGCTTTGCGGTGTTTGGAGTTCCGTTATCGTTATCAGAAAATGTTAAAATTATTATCTAAGAAACTTTTAGTGATAGGGTACCAGACTGGCTAGTCTGTGGCGATGCAATAAGTTAGCCATATTTCCTTCTCCTTGTTATTAATATTTGACGGGTGCAGGGTCTGGACGGCTGCGGTAGTCTTCTGTGTCGGTTCAGCCTTAACAAGATACTCCAAAAGGATAGGCGCTTTCAAAGAGAGACTGCTCACAAAATCATAAGGAAGAGTCTTTTTCTTCGTTTCGGCCACCATTCAGAAAGATCTCTTTCTGCGCCCAGTGTTTGCATCAGTTTGTCGGGAAAAGCGTGTCGTGATTTGAGTTTTAATGAAAGATGTAGTCTCTTGTTAAACTGGAATGCATAAGTTTATTTCTGCTGATTGTACTACCATGCTCATATTAATCCGAACGACCTGAATTGCACATCGCTACATTTTATCCTGGGACTTATTCAACCCATTGTACACATCTACGAAGACAGTACTATACCCGGTAGGTGGTACATTCATGTTAATATCCAAAATTGAGACTCACCCACCTCACAAAAAAAACGTGACATATTTTAACATATTCGTTATAGAAACGAAAATATGGATTTATTTCGTTAATAAAAGAGTTGTGCAGACATTGAAAGCACTTCATTTTAGTTTTTTAAAACATTCAAGAGAAATTACGTGTCCATACAGAACATTAAAAGTTAACATTTTCAAACAAAAAGTTAATTTTGAAGAAACGCTAGCGTCAAAAGAAAGGAAGACGTTATACCGATCATCTTTCACTTAAAATAACTGACTATTAATGATAAAATCAATATTTGCCATGTAAAGAGTGCGTTGACAAATAATTGCAGATTTTTGAAGTTAGTTAATTTTGCGGTGTGCTATGAAGACATGTTGTTCCCTTACTACCACATTTAAAATTATTTTAGAAACATACGGAAAAAATTATAACTAAATGACTGTTGTCGGTGACATGAGATGTCGTCAACGCATTCTGAGTTGACAGTATTTTAGCGTAAAAAAAAACTAATTTTCACCTACCATTAATAACGAAAGCTGCTTAAGGCGAAATGAACACTCTTTTCAAAACAAAAACAAAACATGATGAGGGGTCAGTAGTTGAAGGCACAATTTCACAAATTGTTGTCACCTTTGTGGTTTTAGTGGTGTTTCATAAACAGGCAAAGAACAAAAATCTAATACGCCTTTTTAGCTATAGCAATATTCTGTGGGTGGTGCTGTTAAAACTCAAACGACAGGTGAAACGTTGGTTTGATGTTCTTACCGAAAACGTTATTGGTAAGTTTCCAAGGACGTGGATTTAAAACATTTGGTAATTAACGAACTGCTGCGATTGCTAGCGGACACGTTTGAAATCATTAGTTTATTTCGCGATTTATACGCTTTTTGCTACTTGAAGTTATTATAGTAGGCCAACTTTTCACTCCATTCTGATGTTAATACTATGGTGAACTCTTCCGACAGTAGTCCGTAAAGAACCCTGCACTGATTTGAGGGGTGAAATTGTTACCAGTCAACTGGTAACCCAGAATACAGACCCAGAAGTTTAACAGAGTGCGAAAAATTTTAGAAGCGATACTAATCAATAATGAATGACAATGAACGATTGTTTCTATATTTTGTAACTGTTGTTTTATGAGACATATAGTTTCGTAGGAATACACAGGAAACTGGGGAACAAGGAAACGTACATGCTGGCCAATATGTGGTTATAACAGTAGTTGACCTCCTCTGCTGCGGTCTTGGTAGGACTCATCCGCTGCTACTGTAGGCATCGCGGGTGCCGACCCGGAAGAATGGTGGTTAGCGCTCGGGTAGTTCCTGGAGCAGACGGTTCGATTCCAGCCTCGGACATAAGTGATTTTCATGAAACTTGTGTTTAATGTACTGTGGATCACTAAAATCACAACATACACCAACTGAGAAGCTAAAATAATGGAGAGGCTGCACGTATCGATAAACTTACACAAATGCTTTCTTGGTTTATTTTTTACCAATTCAGTCTTTAAATGAATGTTATATTTTTTAAATGTCACGGAAAAGATTATTTACCAAGGATTGTAAAGGAATCCGGCCACGGTATTCAAGTATGAACTAGTCCACTGTTAGCCTGAAATTATTTCGTTAATCCTCTGAAATCCAAAACATGGATTTTGTTGACCGTGACATACACAAAATTACTGACAAATATACTTGAAAGTGGACATCCAAAATGTCAGTGCCAACAGAACTGGTAAAAATTTCAATGATTTCATGAAAAGAAGTACAGCTTCCAAGGCTTACTTTTAACTTAGATAGAAAGGCAAGCCAAAGTTTCGATACGATAAAACTAGTTTTCGTAGCAGTTACTGATTCAAAATGCTATTCAGGCATCCTATCAGAAGAAATTGTTCTACTGTCATTGTTGTATACAACTAAGTAAGTGACGTTAAGAGCAAAGTTATAGTCAGAACGGATAAACTTCTTGATCATAAAAATCTAACAATTTCCGTCAAATCGCTTAAATCAGTTAATGGTGATCTGTTACTGTGATCTTAACTGTCTCCTGTAGCACGCTTATTACTGAAAGAAAATTATTGATTTATGTTCACCAATCTAATCTATGTATCAACTAATTTGCTGTCATCACAGCTATAGAAGGATGGAGTTCAATACTGTGAAGACGTAACAATGTTTTTAATTGGTTAGGGCTTTACTACTAGTCGATTTCAAGGTCATTAGGGCACGGAGAACGCTGGGGAAAGTAACGCCAATTATCGCAACCATGGTAAATCGGGAAACACGTCGCGGCATTCGCTTGGAGTAACTTCGGAAAACCAAGGAAAACCGAAGTCAGGACAATCGGACCGGTGATCCAACATGCGAATTTCCGAATTCCAGTCTCGAGCGTTAACCACTCACCCAACAAGTTCGGTAACACAACAACCCCAAAATACCTTCCCAAAGAAGAAACGGTTATACGTGGATCTCAAGTTTCATTAAGTCTGAGTAACGGTCTCCAGTAATTTATCGAATTACTGAAGCTGTTGAACCAAAAAATAGTGTCAAAATACTAAAATACAACAGCGATGAATGAGGACGAATTTTACGTAAGGATCTGAAATAATTTAATATTTCGAATATTGAAAATTATGAGTCAGCTGAAAAGGAGACCCTGCGATCAAGAGCTTCACTGCAAACTGTTCCAAATTTTTATAGTTTAGCGCTGTTATTCTCTGCAGTTGGTTTGTAGAATAGCTGTTATAGTTGAAGGAGGAAATTGTAACTTTACGCAGAGCATTTGACCACTCGGAACTTGCTTTCCATTTAAAGCAGAGGGTCTGGCTGCGAGTATAACTATTATAATGTCTACATTATCACCTGTTTAAAAAAGTTTTCTCACTGATAGGAAGCTATTATTTGACTTCCGTAATTGCTGCGGATGATTCTTTTCAAACATTTCTAGGACTCATTTTCAGTGATATTTCATTGTATGTGTACTAAGATTTCAGATATGTCAAGATGATGTTTCGCATTGTGGTTGATAACTTCCCTGAGTTTAACAGAATTCATTTTACATAGGCCATATCAAAACTGATTACATCCTTCTGCTTCCGTAAAAGTTTTTCATCGCAACAAAACTAAGTTCTGTGAATAGAAACTTAGAACGCGTCGCTACGAACGTGAAAGTAGGTATTTAAATAATCTCCCGGTACGTGGCTTCTCACGAAACGTAGCCCACCTCTGCAAGATTTTAACTCAACTGTCTTGTATTTAGGCAACATTAATCAAGCAATGTATTTACTGCAACTTGTCAGTTCCTTTCCTCCATTTTTCCATGTGTTTGTTTCATTAAAAAAAAAAAAAAATCCATCTGATGCGTATATCCGTAACAATTTTTCTCAGCAGGTAGAAGAATAAAAAATCCTGTTCCAGTGTCATAAGCATATCTGTCGGTTTCGCGTGAGACATTGCAAGGAACGGTAGTCATTCCACTAATATTTGTGACAGTCGGGCATTTAAACGTATGATTGTGGTCAGCTGCAGGGCTGAGAGATTTTAAGTCTCAAAACTACCTACGTTCTACTTCAGTAATCGCAGTGAAAGCTCACACTTTCGTTGAATCATAGGAGACACGAATATTGGTCAATTTTTAATTACTAGAAAATATAAATTAAAATTGGTCAGTTGCTAGTTTGGTTTATAGTGTATCAACTTCAATTCAGAATATATATACATTCATAAAGCAAACTAGTAAAAAATGTTTTTTAAAAAGAGTTTGCTTCCAATTTTGAGAAATTTCTTTTCAAATGGTATATACAAATCAAACAAAAGATATGAGTTATAAATCTTATATAAATTTTGAAAAGCTTGATGTGAATTTTAACAACATATTTACTCTCCGATTCGTGAAATTCAGTAAGAAAGGATTAATATAAATTTTTGTCGTAAAAATTGTCTGGAGTAGCCTTTAATTTGTTAAAATTACTCATTTAGTAATTTTGCGAAAAATATAAACCGGACGGAAATCGCTATTAGCTCTTCTATAAACATAAGGAGAAAGTCGTTCAGAATGAATTAACTGATCAGTATTTCGTAAATACAGCGAGAAATTAGATTTTTTTCTGATTTTTACAAAAGCTTAGTAGAAATCGGCAAATAAAAATGTAAACATTTTAAACGTCACTGGTTTCATTTCATCTGTAAGAAGATTATGCCAAGAAAATTTTTCTTCGGTCTGCCAATAAGATCTTTATTATTTTTTCCCATCCCATGTTTTTCAAAAATTAAAACTAAATTAAGGTTATAAATAATTAAAGTCGTTCGCAATCACAAATATTAAAGAACGAATTATTCCCCAGTAGGAGGTAGTAGCCGATTCAAGCCAGAAACCGGGAAAACCCGTGACGTCACAACATGGCCGCCCCCCGTTGGGGTGGTCAAGATGGCCGCCGAGCGCACCGCCCGGTCAAGATTGCCGCCCCCGTGTGGTGTGACCAAGATGGCCGCCGTTAGTTCACAGATCGGCCGCACAGATGGCACCATCTCCCAAGGGCTTAATTTCTAGTTCATTTGGTGGCGGCTAGATGGCGTTCGGTGGCATTATTTCCGGCGCGCTTTGCGAAATGTGTACACTGTTTCAACGACTGTTATCTCTGTTTACTAAGCGTGACGAAATATGTATTCCTAGCGTCCTGTTAAGCAAGCACTGAACATCTTGGCTACTAACGACACACAGTAAAATATTTTGTATCGTGAAAAATACTTAAGTCCACATCAACGGATATTACGTGAACAGACATCGGTAGCGTAGGGGTTAGAGTGCCGAAGGTCGCCGGTTCGAGTCCGGCCGCGGTGTTTTAGCCGTTCCAACTCGTCAATTTCCAAATCAAAATTTTAGTTTCCATACCTAGAGAGGATACCTGCCTTGAATAAAAAAAGCATAAATGTTTCCTTTTAACGGGAAAAAAAGCGTATAAACTCCAGATATAAATTCTATGTGTACCTGTTTTCATGAAATTATTTAGCGTTCTTGCCTCTCATTCGGGAGGACGGAGGTTCCAGGCATCCATGGTTTCCCAAAATCACTCCAAGTGAATGCCGGGGATGCTACCTTCAAAAGACCATGACCGAATTCCTTCCCGTCTCTAAAGACCTCGCTGTTAACATAAATTCCGTTCATCGAGGCAGGCAGACATTAAAAATTAATTCACCGACGAAGAGACGGGAAACAAACTCACTTTTTCATTATGAACAATATAATATAACTCACGAGTGTCACCTACAGTCCGTGTATTTTAAAGGATGTATTAAATTAGGGGTATTTATATTTTTATTTATATTTCTCGTGTCCAGGACATAACAAGTTGAATAAACAAATAACATTAATTAATTAATATTAACTATAAACACAATTATATAGAATGTGACCAGAATTCCGCAATCTTGATGGCCTTCTCGTTTGCCCTGTAAAGGTCGTCGATATTGCAGGTTTCAGGGAGATTCCTGCATATCAGAAGATGTTGTGGGTTCTGAAGCTCACCACATTCACATAGATCGTTGTCATTAGTGTACCCCCATTTTTTAAATATTATATTTACATCGGGACACTTCAGTTCTTAGTCTGTTTAAAGCCTTCCATATAGCATATGGCTGATTACATCCCGCAGCCGGTGCCTCTTTGATGTTCCTCCACCAGGACAAATTTCAAAATTAGGGGTAATGAAATTGTGTGTCTCCAAGTGAATGCCGGGGATGCTACCTTCAAAAGGCCATGACCGAATTCATTCCCATTCCTTTCCCCGTCTCTAAAGACCACGTTGTTAGAGAGACGTTAAAAAAAAAAGTACCTGTTTTAGCGTTCTGACCTTGTATTCGAGAGGACGGCGTTTCCGAGGAGCATCCAGATTTGGGTTTTCCATGGTTTCCCCAAATCACTCCAGGTGAATGCCGGGATGCTTCCTTCAAAAGGACATGGCCGAATTCCTTCCCATTCCTTGCTCCCCATCCTTTCCCCATCTCAAAATGCCAGGTTGTTAGAGAGACGTTAAAAAGTTTAAAAAATGAAATTATTGTGATAAAGTATAGCAAAACCACACATACGTTATTCCTTTCAAAATTCGTAGCCTCAAAAACCCATCAATGGTGAAATCCTTTCATTGAAACCGAGAGACATTCACCGATGAAGGTAGGGAAAACCATAAAAAAATGCACCATGCATTTGATGTACTAAAAATGTGGACTCCATACTACACTATTTACAAACAATGGTCTGATTGTGGGTTTGTATCCAAGTCCTTCGCTTCTCTGGTACATTCCCTCATCACCCTCTCTGTTAAATGATTTTTATGTAGTGAAAAAACGTGAGAAACACAATTCGTATGCCAACACAACCGGCAGTAAACTGTAAAGAGTACAGTCAAATGGGAGATTGCCTAAGCCCTGAAGCAATGGTTAGAAGCACACGTTGATGGTGAGCATAATTCTATAACCATATAACCGAGCGTGGTGGTGTAACGGATAGCGTTCTGGCCTCGCATTCGGGAGGACGGCGGTTCGAATCCCCGTCCGGGCATCCAGATTTCGGTTTTCCATGGTTTCCCCAAATCACTCCAGGTGAATGCCGGGATGCTTCCATCAAAAGGCCATGGCCGAATTCCTTCCCATTCCTTGCCCCCATCCTTTCCCGTCTCTAAAGACCACGTTGTTAAAAAGGGACGTTAAACTGTTACAAAAAAAAAAAAAAAATATAACCATATATTTTAGACTCAAATTAACAGAGGAAGTAGACACACGCACACACTTGTACATACATACAGCGAGGTCGACAGAACTAACAGCAAGCATCATGGAAACGATGAAGTGGGGGCAGAATTGTCGTTACCACTGATTAACTGGACAGAACTATCGTTACCAAAATCATCAGACAGACGAGGTATCACCATACTTACACTTACATGCACAAAGAGAGACGCAGATATACATGTACAAGTCTACAGAAAGTTCAGGACAACTACCTGCACCAACCATGGAAACAAAAAAAGTGGTGTAGTACTTTCTTGCCCCCATGACTGGCTGAAAAACAGAACTCTCCTTACATATCATCTGCCTGGCGAGATAGAGGGTGTGCAAAAGATGGCATGTTTTCACCATACACCTAAGTATTTACATCATAAATAGTGTTCATCACACACAATTGATTACATTTACCATCAATACGTTTCCCCCACACTGCAACCCTATCTGCCATTCATTAAGAGTGCCCCAGGTACCATGAGTTACAATAGACATTTGACTATCAGCAGATACCAGAACCCCTCATATTCATACTAGGTCTCAACCACAAATCCATACGTATCCATGCACAAGCTCAAAGAAACAGGAACAGCAAATCATACATCCAGATAAATGAGTTTAAGGAAGGTATCACCATACTTACGCACACAGACACATATATCCATGCCTACAGCGAGCTCAACACAACAACCAGCCCAATCATGGAAAAGAAAAAGTGGGACAGAACCCCCCATGGCTCATAACTGACCAAAAAATCATGAGTAACATATGTTCCAGGTACCATACTCTTCACATCAACATCATCTAATTTATCTCACACAACAGACCTCACTATCATCCAGTATCATGTGTGCTAGGTACAAAACTGTTCACATTAGCACCACCACATCTATCCCACACCTTAACCCTTACTGCCATTCAGTAACATTTACCCCAGGTACCACGAGTAGCAGTAGACATCTGGTCATCAGACAGATATCATAACTCCCATATTCATACTAGGTCTCAACCAAAAATCTGTACGTCACCTCACACAAGCAAGGTATCACCACATTTACGAAAAAAACACACAGAGATAGATACGCATACATACGTTCATTTCCAGGCCTACAGCGATCTCGACTCAACAACTAGCCCAATCATGGCAACGAAAAAGTGGAACAGAACACGCATGACTGGCCAAAAATCATAGAAAGACACACATAAACACATACATACACACTAACATGTCAATGCATTCAAACAGTTCCATTCATCACCACACATAACTGGAGGAAAAAACTGAAGAGGTACAGGATGTGTGAAGTTTGAAATCACAGCCACATCTCTCCCACACCGCAACCCTTTTTTGTCATTTAGTAACATGTGACCCAGGTACCATACTCTTCACATCAACATCATCTCATTTATTTCACACTACAGACCTCACTATCATCCAGTATCATGGTAATCATCAGACAGACGAGGTATCACCATACTTACACTTACATGCACAAAGAGAGACGCAGATATACATGTACAAGTCTACAGAAAGTTCAGGACAACTACCTGCACCAACCATGGAAACAAAAAAAGTGGTGTAGTACTTTCTTGCCCCCATGACTGGCTGAAAAACAGAACTCTCCTTACATATCATCTGCCTGGCGAGATAGAGGGTGTGCAAAAGATGGCATGTTTTCACCATACACCTAAGTATTTACATCATAAATAGTGTTCATCACACACAATTGATTACATTTACCATCAATACGTTTCCCCCACACTGCAACCCTATCTGCCATTCATTAAGAGTGCCCCAGGTACCATGAGTTACAATAGACATTTGACTATCAGCAGATACCAGAACCCCTCATATTCATACTAGGTCTCAACCACAAATCCATACGTATCCATGCACAAGCTCAAAGAAACAGGAACAGCAAATCATACATCCAGATAAATGAGTTTAAGGAAGGTATCACCATACTTACGCACACAGACACATATATCCAGGCCTACAGCGAGCTCAACACAACAACCAGCCCAATCATGGAAAAGAAAAAGTGGGACAGAACCCCCCATGGCTCATAACTGACCAAAAAATCATGAGTAACATATGTTCCAGGTACCATACTCTTCACATCAACATCATCTAATTTATCTCACACAACAGACCTCACTATCATCCAGTATCATGTGTGCTAGGTACAAAACTGTTCACATTAGCACCACCACATCTATCCCACACCTTAACCCTTACTGCCATTCAGTAACATTTACCCCAGGTACCACGAGTAGCAGTAGACATCTGGTCATCAGACAGATATCATAACTCCCATATTCATACTAGGTCTCAACCAAAAATCTGTACGTCACCTCACACAAGCAAGGTATCACCACATTTACGAAAAAAACACACAGAGATAGAGACGCATACATACGTTCATTTCCAGGCCTACAGCGATCTCGACTCAACAACTAGCCCAATCATGGCAACGAAAAAGTGGAACAGAACACGCATGACTGGCCAAAAATCATAGAAAGACACACATAAACACATACATACACACTAACATGTCAATGCATTCAAACAGTTCCATTCATCACCACACATAACTGGAGGAAAAAACTGAAGAGGTACAGGATGTGTGAAGTTTGAAATCACAGCCACATCTCTCCCACACCGCAACCCTTTTTTGTCATTTAGTAACATGTGACCCAGGTACCATGAGTTACAATAGACACTTGTCTATCAGACAGTAATATGTGCCCCCCCCCCCCATGTACCACGAGTAGCAGTAGACACTTGGTCATCAGACAGATATCATAACTCCCATATTCATACTAGGTCTCACCCACAAATCCATACGTCACCTCACACAAGCAAGGTATCACCACATTTACGAAAAAAACACACAGAGATAGAGATGCATACACACGTACATTTCCAGGCCTACAGCGATCTCGACTCAACAACTAGCCCAATCATGGCAACGAAAAAGTGGAACAGAACACCCATGACTGGCCAAAAATCATAGAAAGACACACACACACTCAAATGTCAATGCTTTCACACAGTTCCATTCATCACCACACATAACTGGAGGAAAAAACTGAAGAGGTACAGGATGTGTGAAGTTTGAAATCACAGTCACATCTCGCCCACACCGCAACCTTTTCTGTCATTTAGTAATATGTGCCACCCATGTACCACGAGTAGCAGTAGACACTTGGTCATCAGACAGATATCATAACTCCCATATTCATACTAGGTCTCACCCACAAATCCATATGTCACCTCACACAAGCATAAGTGCAGGAACAGCACATCATACATCCAGACAAACGAGATAAAGGAAGGTATCATCACATTTACGCAAAAAAAAAAAAAACACACAGAGATTGAGACGCATACACACGTACATTTCCATGCCTACAGCGATCTCGACTCAACAACTAGCCCAATCGAGGCAACGAAAAAGTGAAACAGAACACCCATGGCTCAAGACTGACAAAAAATCATCATTAACATGTGTTCCAAGTAACAAACTCCTCACATCAAAATCATATCATTTAACTCACACTACAGACCTCTCTGCCATTGAGTATCGTTGGTAATATGTACAAAGCTAATTTCATAAGTTACCACATACATACAAGTAATTGCAGGAAAGGGTCCCGACACACGACATCCACACTGAGGTGTTAAATGATAGGCAGATGATAGTATGTCTTTCCAATACACCTCAGTGCTCACCACACATACTTGATTTTTTAATGTGCCATCAGTATACCTTGTGGCTGGAACTAAGCTCTTGGCAATGTTTGGCCAAAAGTCATTTGTTAATAGTAGCTCATCAATCACAAATTTTGGGTCAACCTGCCCAAGCGGGCGCGGCGCGAGGTGGCCACCCTTCCCCACTGCGGACAGAAATACCGTAATACGCCGGTCTAAAAGCGTGGACCGCGATGGTTTACCGGAGTCTCCCGCGCGGACCGCGATGGTTTACCGGAGTCTCCCGCGCGGACCGCGATGGTTTACCGGAGTTTCCCGACCGGGACCTATTACCGGTAACCGCATTTTTAGGACCGCACTGAAGACCGGAATTTCATTGCGCTCGAGGCGGTAATATGCGCCGGTATACCGACCTACTAAAACACGATGTACGCGTCCGCTGTGAGGAAGGGTGGCCACCTCGCGCCGCGCCCGCTTGGGCAGGTTGACCCAAAATTTGTGATTGATGAGCTACTATTAACAAATGACTTTTGGCCAAACATTGCCAAGAGCTTAGTTCCAGCCACAAGGTATACTGATGGCACATTAAAAAATCAAGTATGTGTGGTGAGCACTGAGGTGTATTGGAAAGACATACTATCATCTGCCTATCATTTAACACCTCAGTGTGGATGTCGTGTGTCGGGACCCTTTCCTGCAATTACTTGTATGTATGTGGTAACTTATGAAATTAGCTTTGTACATATTACCAACGATACTCAATGGCAGAGAGGTCTGTAGTGTGAGTTAAATGATATGATTTTGATGTGAGGAGTTTGTTACTTGGAACACATGTTAATGATGATTTTTTGTCAGTCTTGAGCCATGAGTGTTCTGTTTCACTTTTTCGTTGCCTCGATTGGGCTAGTTGTTGAGTCGAGATCGCTGTAGGCATGGAAATGTACGTGTGTATGCGTCTCAATCTCTGTGTGTTTTTTTTTTTTTTTGCGTAAATGTGATGATACCTTCCTTTATCTCGTTTGTCTGGATGTATGATGTGCTGTTCCTGCACTTATGCTTGTGTGAGGTGACATATGGATTTGTGGGTGAGACCTAGTATGAATATGGGAGTTATGATATCTGTCTGATGACCAAGTGTCTACTGCTACTCGTGGTACATGGGTGGCACATATTACTAAATGACAGAAAAGGTTGCGGTGTGGGCGAGATGTGACTGTGATTTCAAACTTCACACATCCTGTACCTCTTCAGTTTTTTCCTCCAGTTATGTGTGGTGATGAATGGAACTGTGTGAAAGCATTGACATTTGAGTGTGTGTGTGTCTTTCTATGATTTTTGGCCAGTCATGGGTGTTCTGTTCCACTTTTTCGTTGCCATGATTGGGCTAGTTGTTGAGTCGAGATCGCTGTAGGCCTGGAAATGTACGTGTGTATGCATCTCTATCTCTGTGTGTTTTTTTCGTAAATGTGGTGATACCTTGCTTGTGTGAGGTGACGTATGGATTTGTGGGTGAGACCTAGTATGAATATGGGAGTTATGATATCTGTCTGATGACCAAGTGTCTACTGCTACTCGTGGTACATGGGGGGGGGGGCACATATTACTGTCTGATAGACAAGTGTCTATTGTAACTCATGGTACCTGGGTCACATGTTACTAAATGACAAAAAAGGGTTGCGGTGTGGGAGAGATGTGGCTGTGATTTCAAACTTCACACATCCTGTACCTCTTCAGTTTTTTCCTCCAGTTATGTGTGGTGATGAATGGAACTGTTTGAATGCATTGACATGTTAGTGTGTATGTATGTGTTTATGTGTGTCTTTCTATGATTTTTGGCCAGTCATGCGTGTTCTGTTCCACTTTTTCGTTGCCATGATTGGGCTAGTTGTTGAGTCGAGATCGCTGTAGGCCTGGAAATGAACGTATGTATGCGTCTCTATCTCTGTGTGTTTTTTTCGTAAATGTGGTGATACCTTGCTTGTGTGAGGTGACGTACAGATTTTTGGTTGAGACCTAGTATGAATATGGGAGTTATGATATCTGTCTGATGACCAGATGTCTACTGCTACTCGTGGTACCTGGGGTAAATGTTACTGAATGGCAGTAAGGGTTAAGGTGTGGGATAGATGTGGTGGTGCTAATGTGAACAGTTTTGTACCTAGCACACATGATACTGGATGATAGTGAGGTCTGTTGTGTGAGATAAATTAGATGATGTTGATGTGAAGAGTATGGTACCTGGAACATATGTTACTCATGATTTTTTGGTCAGTTATGAGCCATGGGGGGTTCTGTCCCACTTTTTCTTTTCCATGATTGGGCTGGTTGTTGTGTTGAGCTCGCTGTAGGCCTGGATATATGTGTCTGTGTGCGTAAGTATGGTGATACCTTCCTTAAACTCATTTATCTGGATGTATGATTTGCTGTTCCTGTTTCTTTGAGCTTGTGCATGGATACGTATGGATTTGTGGTTGAGACCTAGTATGAATATGAGGGGTTCTGGTATCTGCTGATAGTCAAATGTCTATTGTAACTCATGGTACCTGGGGCACTCTTAATGAATGGCAGATAGGGTTGCAGTGTGGGGGAAACGTATTGATGGTAAATGTAATCAATTGTGTGTGATGAACACTATTTATGATGTAAATACTTAGGTGTATGGTGAAAACATGCCATCTTTTGCACACCCTCTATCTCGCCAGGCAGATGATATGTAAGGAGAGTTCTGTTTTTCAGCCAGTCATGGGGGCAAGAAAGTACTACACCACTTTTTTTGTTTCCATGGTTGGTGCAGGTAGTTGTCCTGAACTTTCTGTAGACTTGTACATGTATATCTGCGTCTCTCTTTGTGCATGTAAGTGTAAGTATGGTGATACCTCGTCTGTCTGATGATTTTGGTAACGATAGTTCTGTCCAGTTAATCAGTGGTAACGACAATTCTGCCCCCACTTCATCGTTTCCATGATGCTTGCTGTTAGTTCTGTCGACCTCGCTGTATGTATGTACAAGTGTGTGCGTGTGTCTACTTCCTCTGTTAATTTGAGTCTAAAATATATGGTTATATTTTTTTTTTTTTTTGTAACAGTTTAACGTCCCTTTTAACAACGTGGTCTTTAGAGACGGGAAAGGATGGGGGCAAGGAATGGGAAGGAATTCGGCCATGGCCTTTTGATGGAAGCATCCCGGCATTCACCTGGAGTGATTTGGGGAAACCATGGAAAACCGAAATCTGGATGCCCGGACGGGGATTCGAACCGCCGTCCTCCCGAATGCGAGGCCAGAACGCTATCCGTTACACCACCACGCTCGGTTATATGGTTATAGAATTATGCTCACCATCAACGTGTGCTTCTAACCATTGCTTCAGGGCTTAGGCAATCTCCCATTTGACTGTACTCTTTACAGTTTACTGCCGGTTGTGTTGGCATACGAATTGTGTTTCTCACGTTTTTCACTACATAAAAATCATTTAACAGAGAGGGTGATGAGGGAATGTACCAGAGAAGCGAAGGACTTGGATACAAACCCACAATCAGACCATTGTTTGTAAATAGTGTAGTATGGAGTCCACATTTTTAGTACATCAAATGCATGGTGCATTTTTTTATGGTTTTCCCTACCTTCATCGGTGAATGTCTCTCGGTTTCAATGAAAGGATTTCACCATTGATGGGTTTTTGAGGCTACGAATTTTGAAAGGAATAACGTATGTGTGGTTTTGCTATACTTTATCACAATAATTTCATTTTTTAAACTTTTTAACGTCTCTCTAACAACCTGGCATTTTGAGATGGGGAAAGGATGGGGAGCAAGGAATGGGAAGGAATTCGGCCATGTCCTTTTGAAGGAAGCATCCCGGCATTCACCTGGAGTGATTTGGGGAAACCATGGAAAACCCAAATCTGGATGCTCCTCGGAAACGCCGTCCTCTCGAATACAAGGTCAGAACGCTAAAACAGGTACTTTTTTTTTTTAACGTCTCTCTAACAACGTGGTCTTTAGAGACGGGGAAAGGAATGGGAATGAATTCGGTCATGGCCTTTTGAAGGTAGCATCCCCGGCATTCACTTGGAGACACACAATTTCATTACCCCTAATTTTGAAATTTGTCCTGGTGGAGGAACATCAAAGAGGCACCGGCCTGCGGGATGTAATCAGCCATATGCTATATGGAAGGCTTTAAACAGACTAAGAACTGAAGTGTCCCGATGTAAATATAATATTTAAAAAATGGGGGTACACTAATGACAACGATCTATGTGAATGTGGTGAGCTTCAGAACCCACAACATCTTCTGATATGCAGGAATCTCCCTGAAACCTGCAATATCGACGACCTTTACAGGGCAAACGAGAAGGCCATCAAGATTGCGGAATTCTGGTCACATTCTATATAATTGTGTTTATAGTTAATATTAATTAATTAATGTTATTTGTTTATTCAACTTGTTATGTCCTGGACACGAGAAATATAAATAAAAATATAAATACCCCTAATTTAATACATCCTTTAAAATACACGGACTGTAGGTGACACTCGTGAGTTATATTATATTGTTCATAATGAAAAAGTGAGTTTGTTTCCCGTCTCTTCGTCGGTGAATTAATTTTTAATGTCTGCCTGCCTCGATGAACGGAATTTATGTTAACAGCGAGGTCTTTAGAGACGGGAAGGAATTCGGTCATGGTCTTTTGAAGGTAGCATCCCCGGCATTCACTTGGAGTGATTTTGGGAAACCATGGATGCCTGGAACCTCCGTCCTCCCGAATGAGAGGCAAGAACGCTAAATAATTTCATGAAAACAGGTACACATAGAATTTATATCTGGAGTTTATGACGCTTTTTTTCCCGTTAAAAGGAAACATTTATGCTTTTTTTATTCAAGGCAGGTATCCTCTCTAGGTATGGAAACTAAAATTTTGATTTGGAAATTGACGAGTTGGAACGGCTAAAACACCGCGGCCGGACTCGAACCGGCGACCTTCGGCACTCTAACCCCTACGCTACCGATGTCTGTTCACGTAATATCCGTTGATGTGGACTTAAGTATTTTTCACGATACAAAATATTTTACTGTGTGTCGTTAGTAGCCAAGATGTTCAGTGCTTGCTTAACAGGACGCTAGGAATACATATTTCGTCACGCTTAGTAAACAGAGATAACAGTCGTTGAAACAGTGTACACATTTCGCAAAGCGCGCC